>JAHBCN010000793.1:0-150761 GCA_019359885.1 Listronotus oregonensis | reverse complement strand
TCAAATAATAAATAAGTATTTTATGAACTTTTTTGGGATTTTTTTTGGTTTGTGCTTATATTCAGTAACCCGGGACAAAAATACTTTACCGGACACTCCCTTACAAGTAATTGTCCGGATTGTGGGGGTTTTTAAAAATGTTTTAGTGGGGGTGCTCATAAAAAAATTTAAAATATAACATGCTTAAATAGATAATAAAATTTAAAAATAAAAAAATTGGGAAAACCCAAAAACGCATACTTTTTCAGCAAACCAGTTAAAAGTATTTTTAACATTCTTATTTGATAGATGAAAAAAACTAGTGCTTAAAACAGTTAAACTGCAGATAGCAAAAACCCCAATTGTTTAAGTTTCTACCACAAGATGGAGTTTTTTAAATTGCCCGAAAATTATGGGTAAAATTAAATTTAAACAAAGTAAGTACAATTCGAAAGTCAAGAAGGCGACAATTTTTTCCATTAAATTTACCCTCTATTTAAAAGGGAAAATTTAAAAAATATAATATTTTTTTTTCATTTATAGATAAAACATGTTTAATAGGTCTTTAAAATCCTTTGGGGTTTTTTAAAATTTAAATTTTTTTTAAGGAAAAACATTTTAATAAAATTACATATATTTAATAAAACCTTGGTTTTTAAAAAGTCAAGTGTTTTTTTTTTTATTTTTTTAAAACCATAGGTTTGGGTGTTACAAAAAAAAATTATTTTTTAAAAGCTTTGTGTCCAAGAAAAGGGGGAAACCGGGGAAATGAGATTTTTCGAAAGGTAAGAGATAGGTGAATTTTTTGGAAAAGTTATATTGGGAGCTTAATATCCCGTTAAAAAATCGAAGTTATATTTCTTTTCAAAAAAGAAAGGGAAAAAAACGTTTTTATTTTTACTTTTATTTCCAAAATTCTAAAAAAATTTTTGTTAATTTTTCCGGCTTCATCTTTTGGGCAAAGTCAAATTTCTTACGACGTTTCGTTTTCTTTAAAACCATCATCAAATTTTTTTTTTTAAATACGGCCCGGGACTTTTTTTTTTAATTTTTTTTGCCCCCCCTATTATCCCAATTACAAAAAAAAGCCCCTTAATTTTTGACAAATATAAAACCCCCCTATAAGAAATCATGTGCGTTCTTGTCTAGTTCATTGTCACTTATGGAAAATATGTTTATTTAACAGAAAAAAATCAAGTGTTAACATCATTGTAATTGGGATTAAAACCCCTTCAAAAAAAAGCAATTTTAAAAATTAAGGGGGATTCAGAAAAATAAAGTTGATGATGGTTTAAAAAAACGAAACGTCGTAAGAAATATTTTACTTGCTAATAAAAGCGCAAAAAGTTCCAATAAAAGTGTGTTTTTAGTTTTTTTTTTAATTTTTTAAAAAAACTAAAAAATAAAACCCAAAATCGAAAAATTTTTGTTTTTTTCCCCTCATTTCGGAAAAAATACTTTAACTTTACAACAGTATATTATTACGCTCCCCAATACGCAACTTTGCCAAATTTAAACTACCCACCTATCTCTCACCGTTTCGGATATCCCCATACTGGCCCTCCTTATCTTGGAAATGTTGTATATGAGGTGTGCGTTCACGAACAGCTAATTTATGTTTTTTTTTTCATAATTATTGAGCACTGACGCATAAAGTTTAAGGCTCTTAAAAGAAGAGCACCCTGTTTTTTTATCCATTTTAATTTTTACTTAAATTTCTCGTCACGTAAGATGCAATTAGCATATTTCCGGTTATTTTCTCAGAAAAAAACATTTGAAAAATTGGATTAGTCTTTTTAGAAAGGTTGAATTTGTAACTGTAGATTTATAAGTTTTACATTTTATTAGGCCAAAAAATATTTGCAATTTTTAAAAAGCAATATTATTTAACAGCAACTTTAATACAACACAAAAAGTTAAAAATGTAGCTACAGGTAGACTGATTGTTTTAAAATTTGAAACACTTTTAACATAACTGCAATAAATTTATTTTTTCTACAAACGTGTTAAAAATTCAATTTTTAACACTATCTAGACACCTTAAGAATGTTACTTTAAAGCACTAGTGCCTTAACGTAACATTTTAAAGCACTAGTGTTACAAGTAAAATGTCAAATTTTGAAAGGCAACGTCAACATTTATTTATTTACTAACATTTATATTAATTGTACAATTTAAACAACTTGAAAAACAAATTTCTTTTACAGTTCTGGCATTCTCTGTAAATGAGGTGGATTGAACAGAAAAAACCGCATTCTCAGTCGACGTTGAGGCAATTGTTTTCACTGTTAGTAGTTTTCTAGCAATAGAGTTCTTATTTTCCAAAGAATTTTATCCCTCAGCAACGGTAGAGGATTTCCACCCCTCATGCCTCTTAATTATCGTCAAATTTGCTTCAGTATTGGCAAGTAAACTCGCTGAAGAGCGGCGAAAACAATGCCTGTATCTCTATACAGGGTCCGATCTTCTGGTCGGATTTGAAAGCTGCAGAAATCTTGCTATAGCTGAAGGAATTTTTCTAAAAGAGTTAATTCCGACGGGATTTCTGGTACATTTACCCTTCGCGTATTTTAGGAAAAGTCTCCAATGTCCTACATTTGCTGGACGAAGAGCCATATATTTCGATAATAATACAAATAAAATTTTTCAACAATAGTGAAATTTCGATTTTTTTTTAGTACCGTATGAATCATCAAGTGCCATATGTTCCAAGTCGTCAAGAGTCAACTGACAAAGCTCCTTCCCTAAGCACCAAATTCAAAAAGATAATTATTTCATTAGAAGGTAATCATCATTAGATGCACAGTTTAGAAATTGGTCAATTTACGTTTTGCTTAGACTTGTATTGTATCCGAGATTTCCTGGGCAGGAAATCCAGCAATGCTCTACTGGGCTTCCATCTATTCTTTAAATGGGATCGATGCAATCAATAATTTCTCCTACATTTTCTTTCATTTCAAGTTGATTTTAAATAAAAAAGAACTTAAACTGACACAATGTATTAAATTTGAAGTAAACATGCCGTAACCAACCAGCATCAACAACGGTTGTCAGAACCAAGGCCGTAGCCAGTGGGGGGTCAGGGGGTCAGGACCACCCCCGAAATTTTTACAAAAGCAAAAAACTATAAATACAAATAACTACTACTATAGTGAATAATTTTTCTTAATGCTGGGCAGTAGCGTAGCTTGCCCTAGGCGGGTCCTGTATCAAAATTTGTCGCGGGGCTCTTTTATCCGACTGCGACGAGAAGCTCAAATGGAGCGAAAAAAAACAAAAACACCCGTATTGAGTAAAATAAAAGCATTTTTTCTATTTTCGTCCTCTCCCTTAACAGGTGAAAGAAGTTTTTTAAAATTAAAACTGATTGAAAACTATCTTAGGACTTCTATGAGACAAGAACGGCTATCAGACTTGTCAGTGATGTCTACAGAGGCAGAAAATCTCGAAAAAGTAATATCACCTATCGCTATGCGTGATTTAATAAATAAGTTAGCTAAAAAAAGGCAAGAAAAGTATATATTTAAATGGTTTTGCTAACTTGGCTCCTAGGAAATTGTAAGTAATTTCTTACTTGTATTTAATCAATATATTTTTTCTCCAATCGTCAGTAAATCCGTCATTACTCGACTGTGTATGCGACAGCGAAGTTGTGTATGTATAGCAATAAAGATACAAACAAACAACAAAACATCCCTCAACAACTTAATACCTCTTAAACTAAAAATTTTATTTATTACTTACTTGAACAAACTGGTTATTATTTGATCGAACTTACTCAATAACTGCTTATCAATACAAAATTAAAACGCAATTGGTGAAGCAATTTTAAAAATAATTATTGTTGACACTGAGCTTTATGTTACATTCCTATAGCAAGTATTTACCGAAACTGGTCTAAGCCGCCTTGCGAATCCACTTATCTTTAATAATTATTAGTATCAAAAAGAGATGTTTTTGCATTAATTTGTAGACGTTAAAAAAAACAGCATATTTTATTTGGATAAATAGTTACTTTTTTATGACTTTCTCTCTATTACCAGCCTCACTACGTTCGGCTATTTAACATGAGGGCGCCATGAAAAGTACCACTTTTCCTCCATATAAAATAATATACTATTATTTTCTTTGGAAAACTGGATGCGCGGTTATTAAATTTTATCAGTAATAATTTCGTGAGTTCCCTAATGGGAAGGAATTTTGAGTTTTAGTTTATAAGCATATTTTTAAAGCAATTAATTCTTCGTACAGATCAAATGACATATCTGTATTTATCAGACAGTTTTTCGTCTTCCTTTTTTATTACTTCTTTTAAAAATGATAAGAGTTTCTTCCATTGTAACACTTCGAATGTATTACTCAGGTCACAGAGGCTTTAAAATATTTGTTAAGTTTGAGATATTAATATATCTAAACAATAGTAATACATATTGACTCCAATTCTGGGTCTGAAAATCTCTCATCTTCTGACAACTCATCAAACATTCGCTTCATTATCTTCCGCCTTTTATTTTTAAAAATCGTTGTTACCCCCCTGCTTTGGTTAGTTCTGGTTAGCTCTAACCATGGAAGGGATTTTGATTTCATTTTGCTCAGTCTATTTTAGAATTCTATTTTTCTGTAAGTCATTACTTTCATACTGTTAAGCATTAGAATCGGGGTTAATGAAGTCAAATAATAAAAAAGGGCCCTATAAAATCGTGGTTCTCAAAAATATTAATTATACTTTTACATTCGTTATGTTCATCTTTTTTAGTGGAAAATGTTTTCATTATTAATAAATAATTGTTGTTTATAGTCGATAAAGTATCGTGACTTGAAGACTTCTTAAAAGTAATTTTGTATTTTTTTTATTTATCGTTGCTCAACATTAACCAGCTTTTTATACTATTGCCAAAAAAGGATATATTTTTTTCCAAATTATGGAAAAAAATGGCGTTTATCTGTTAATATCTTTAAGTCCAATATGTAGTATTCCCAAAAGACCACCCGATTTTAAAGAATCGATACCCCCGACACAAAAGGCTAAACCACCCCCCCAAAATTATTCCTGGCTACGGCTTTGGTCAGAACTCATTAATAAATAATGCCATTTTCAATAATTTTTATATTCGATGCTATGTAAAACTATATCTTTTAATTTTTGAATAATTTTATTTTTTACTTCATTGTTGCGTTTGTAGAAAAAATATTGTGTGGTATTTGTGTTAAAAAAAGTACTTTTTAAGAGACTCATGTGAGTTGCAGAATGAGCGAAAAAACTTTCACATGCCTATTTTTAGAAGACATTTAATGTAATAAAAAAAAATTAATTAGGATTTATTGTACGCATAAAACTAGTTAAAAATATTACCTTTTAAAAACATAATAAAAAGAGCCCCAATACAATTATATTCAATTTTTTAAACTCTAATACTATGCTGTCAGGCTGTAGCACCGATTTTTAAGATATTTTTTAAAATGCTTTTTAATAAAAGATAGGAGCTTTTATATTTTTTTTTCACAAAAATGAAATTGTTAGGACTCTGAAAACAAAAATAATGAAAACGACGCAGCTTTACAAGTATATTTAATTTTGATCAACTTTTTGAAAAATTCTTATAGTAAGTCACACAGTAAAAATAACACATCTCCACAAAAAAAGTGGTGTGTGCTGGGTGCCAGACTAAGATTTTCTGGGGTATTTTTTTTCGCTGAACATGAATCTGAAATCAAAATTGGGAGCCAAACAGCAAAAAATCTTCAGGTATTAACGATTTTTTTTTTAATTAAAACGTCAATATCTAAAAAACCATAAAAGATACACGAAACTTTATGGTCCGTACACGATGTATTTTTACAAGACCTTTAATTTAAATTATATGATTTTTTTTATCTTAATACAATATTTTTCGAGTTATAATCAAAAAACCGAATATTCAGAATTTTTTCAAGGTATAACCCTGGAAAAAATTTGAAAAATAAAATGTTTTTATATTTGGATTTTTTCTGAAATTTTTAAGTGATTTAAATGGATAAAATAAATGATTTATAATTGAAAAAAAAAACAAAAATCCCATTTTGGACTGAAATTTTTTGTCAAAATTACATTTTCTTTTATATCTCTTTTATTATTTATCTTATCAAAAATAATTATATAACTTTCTATATAGACAATTTAGACACCTCTATTTTTTGTTTTATAAAATTTTATGTATCTCTTTTTTTTTATTTTATGCTGTTTGACCCCCAATTTTGACTTTGGATTCGTGTTTAGCGGAATTAATTTAATAGTTTAACATGGATAAAGAATTATAAGGAATTATGTTTAAAACAAATGTTTAAAAAACATAATGATTTTCGACTAATTTTCTATAAATAGAATTTAAAATTACAAAATGTAGCCATATAGGTACATCCAGTTTGGATCCATTAGAAAAAGTTTTAAAAAGTCCACTGCAGCTGTAAAATTATCTTTCAAAAGGACAAAAAAAGGTATTAATAAAAGTAGTACCTACAGACTTATCACAAAACATACGTAAATATTTGATAACAATGTTGCATAAAAACTACAAAAGAGAAAATGTAGCTATGTGTATATTTAATTTGTATCTTTAAAGCTTAAAACAATCTTGAAACTAAAGTGGATTTTTTGCAACATTCTAATAAGTATAAAATCATTTAATTAAATTAGATTACTCAAAAAATATTTTAAAATATTGCGTATAGAACCAATTAAAAAAACATTTCGCTATAAAAACTTACACTTACATATAGTGTTTAAAAAGTTTTATTGAATAAATATCTTCATGAATTTTTGTAAATAGAATCTTAATCACCCTGTACATAAGTTTATCTCTATTATCACAAACTTACCTTCTCTGTTTCCGGAATCTCTATTTTGTTTTGTGCGAAATATGTATCAACTTCATTTTCTTCATAGTAATAGGTGGGTTTATCATAGAGTTCACTTGTATCTTGTATTTTCTGAAATCATAAAAAATTAAAACTCTTGACAAACAAAGCCACAAACGCATTTAATTATATTTCATTTTATTTTGTTTGACATCATTTTATTTTATTTTATTTTTCTGTTTTTCATTTTATATAATTTTATTTTAATTTACCTTATTGAATTTCATTTTATTTTATGTTATTTTATTTGCATTAACTTTATATTATATTATTTTCTCTTAAGTCTTCCTAAACTTTAAGATAATATATTTTTTATTACTTACAATTCCTTTTCGTTAAAATATTAAACTTTGTGCTTTCCTACTTTTTTAAGCCTCCCCGTAAAGTCTTAAATATTTATATGTAACCTGTATATAACCAAATCTGTCTATTATTTCTAATTCCATACAAGGTAAATATTTTCTTAATAAGAGATTCTTAATAACCTTGCAGATAAACCCTGATATTATTTATTTGATGTTTATTTTTTGTTAGAGAGTGTAAAAGAAATAAAAACATTAATTCAAATAATGTAATTTAAACTTTTAGGTGTAAAGGTATTCATGCGTAAATCGTAATGCACTGCAAATGTTTCGGGTTTTCACAACAGTTATTATCACCTGCCAATAAAAATACAAGGTGATCCTTGAATTTTTATTGGTAACAATCTGAGGTTTTCAGACCTGTTACCGTTTTTCAACAGTATAATAATAATGTTAATTTGTAAAAGTGAAAACGATATGTTAATTTTTTAGTCCCAATATTGTACTTTTCAAAAACAAAATAAGAAAGGCCAAAATTCTTATTAAATAAAAATTCTATTCCATTCTTTTTTACTAACAAATACATTTATATGGATCAAGAGATGTAGATTTTTAAAGTTACCGTTTTCCAACAATATAATAATGATGTTAATTTGTAAAAGTGAAAACGATATTTTAATTTTTTAGTCTCAATATTGTACTTTCCAAAAACGAAATAACAAAGGCCAAAATTCTTATTAAATAAAAATTCTATTCCATTCTTTTTTACTAACAAATACGTTTAAATGGATTAAGAGATGTAGATTTCTAAAGTTTTTTAATTGCCAAAAATAGTGACAAAATTAGGTATATCTCTCAGACTTTGTGCATGGACATAAATTTGCATTAAAAATAAGGTTTTTCTTTTTTATAATAGTCTAAGGGCCAATTGCCGGCGGACAAGTATTTTATCAAAGCTGAAATTTTGCTTAGTGACTCTCTTACACCTGTTCATGAGATGGGTCGCGGTTCGCGGTAGTTTGATCAATGCTGCCGTTTGGGTATGTTAAAATAAACTATTATTATAATTTAAATATAAAAATGGCAGACCACTACAGTGGTTATGACGTCATGTCAAATACTTCCCAAAAAAATTAAATTTCATAAGTATTTTATCAAGATTGAAATTTATATATGTTATTTAACATCGCTTTGGAAGCTTATATTTATTGCGGTAGACCATTCCTACGGTAATAACAACCCGACAGACATCGAAATCTTGTGTCCAGTGCGAGCATACGTATGTATAGTCGGTGTGTATTCCATGAGGAAAAGAGATGTCCAGTTTTGTAAAATTTCTGTGATAACAACAAGTAGTTTTCTCATTATTTACTTTTAGCCTAAGGTCCGCAATACGTATTAAATTTTACTAAACATTATATCAGGTTTCCTATTCTCGAACGAATGAACAAATTACTTAAATATTGGGAATATTTCTGCAATTTTTGTTGTTATCAAAACGCACTTTTATCCTGGAAAAGCGCCTAAAATCTGGACAGAAATATTTTTAAAGATAAAGGAACTGTATCATTTAACATCCAAATGACACCAATCAGTTGATTTAAGTAATGTTCAGATTTCACTAAACGGATAATATCTAAGTGCGACAGACCAAGTTCAACAGGTTTTACCAACGAGCTCAAGGACTAGAATTAACGCAACGCCAGTTTGTAGGCAGGGTGTTTGGTATAGTGATCTGTTTGTTTTTGTTTTGGAAAAACGTAAACAAATTGCCAGATATCAAAAATCAAAATTAGGAAATTATCTTGATAATGTAATACAATTATTTAAAAATATTGGTTTTTGTGTTAATATAGGCAACATCGATTTAAATATAAACATTTATTGGAACTGTCATTCCAAGATTCGATTGCACGGCTTTATTTGGACAGCTGGGCACTTCGATGTCATTTTATCTCTTTCTAGTAGGTTGTATTAAACACGTTTTGTAAACTGACTTGATCAACAGCAATCGAATTGAGCATCTAAAGTAAATGACATATCTTTTCTGTCACTTCAGATAATAAACAAAAATGGGTTTGTGGCTTTAAAAATATTTAAAAAAATAAAGAATCATCGATTCATAAAAATGTGATTTATGGTGCAGTGCCATAAACATTGAAAAGTTATTATTTCCGGAGTGATGTTATTTAGTGTGTTTAATCAAGGTTGCTATTCAGTGTGTTTACAAGAACTATCCCGCCTTGCCCCCCTGAATATATTTATGCGAAACAAGGTTTGTTTACTTTATTTCTATCCAAGAATTCGTTGGGTTTTACCGTGTTCCCTTCCCGTATATTACCTTGGTTATCGTTTCACGTTCAGGTATGAGATTTGGTACGTAAAATTCACATGAGTATTCTAAATACATGTCAAAAAATTGATACAGGTGGGTCAGGTGGTTTCTAAGATATTCGATTTTGAAAATCGCTCATTTTATTACTGACTGACTGACTGATACATTGACTTAGTGGCTCATAAAAATTATGGTACACTTTTCTAGGAGGTAGAAACTTAAAATATGGTATGTAAGTAGGTTTTAGGACACAAGTAAAAAAAATTCTAAAAACTGCACATTTTTACTCGGAATGCCCTAAAACAGGGGTGGTATAGTCGTATATTTGGGGGGTATTTTAAAAGTTTGCATTATGATTAAACCTGAGTTTTGAGGTCATATTTGTCTTGAAATTTAAATTTTTATTATTATTATATTTATTATTTTATTAAACAAAGAATATTGCCACATTTTACCTATAAGACCTCAAACCCATTCTACTCGGGAAAAATAACTTTGAATTCAGAATTACAGAAGTTGACTACCCTTATAAATAAAACTGTTAAAAAACTAATTTTGAAGAAAAATTCTCACTTTTCTTCAACCATTTTTTTCATTTATTGAACTGTAAAAAAAAGAGAAGAGAAAAACTGTATGTAAAATAAGGGTGAAGTCCCTATCCAAGAGTATCGGTTTCTTGAAGATCAAGAGATAAGATCTAAAATTACACCAAGTTCTTTTTTGACTGGGCAAGTATTTTACTGTTTTGTTTGTGTTATTAAAAAAACTAATTGTGTTAATAAAATAAGATCATTAATTAATAAAGACAGATCAGTCAAAAACTTGCCAAGTCTCCTTTTAGTTTCCAGGCCGAGATTTTTGGATAGAAACTTGGCCTTTATTTTGCTTAAGTGTTTTTGGTATGATTAGTATTCAATGTATATTCTATCTGTTCTTTTATTTACCTTTTATTGAAAAATAATTGTTTATTACAATCTGTAACGAATAATTATTTTAAAATTATTGTTTTGGTGTTTTTTTTTTGTTAAAATTTTATGACTTTAATGTTTTATAAATCAGAATATAAAAAAGAATAAGGAAGCTCTCTAATAATTGCCATAATTGTTTTCAATGTTAAGGTCAAAAATTTATCAGTTTTGTAGTAATAACTGAACATTATTCATATTTTGTTAATTATTATGACTAAATGATTTTAAATAACACCTAAAATTATTTTAAATTGTATCCTAATTTATTTTATATACAAAATTGCTAAAGTATTACATATTTTTTAATTTAAATTTATATATTATTACGTATTAGATTAAAAGAAAATATATATCCTGATATTTATATTTATACTAAAACATATTTATATTAAAACATCCTGACAATCTCAATTTAGGCCACTTTAGTATGTTAAGAATAAGTTTAAGTTTCTTTATTTACATCTACAATAAATTGGTTGATAAATAAATGACAAGTACCGAAAAATAAAGATCTGAAAGACTTGACCATAGTATCTTTACCTTTTTGGGGTCGCTAAATCCGAATCCGGGGTCAGTTTGCCTTCATCAGGTTAGGGTCAAGGGCATTTTAAGGTCAAACCGCAACCAAATTTGATGAAGTCAAACTGACCACGTAATCGTATTCAGCGACCTCAAAAACATAACTATTCACTCTTCAAGTTTGGTTGGGATTAATTTTGCAGATTTGATCTTAAAATTCGGATTCAGCGACCCCGAAAACATAAAATTATCATGGTCAAGTCTTTCAGAGGTTCGTGTTTTTTTTGTGGAGTTGTGTAATTTACAGATTTGACCTTAAAATATCTCTTTATCATGACCCGATGGGGTCAAACTGACCACATATTCGTATTAAGCGACCTCAACAACATAAGTATACACTGTTCAAATTTGCTTGCCATTCATTTGCAGATTTGACCTTGAAATTCTCTTGACCTGACTTGATGAAGAAAGAGCCAGAAAGATACCATGATTAAGTCTTTCGGACCTTAAACTTTATTTATTTTGTGGAGCTGCGTAATTATATGTGCTTATTAGAACTAACATAAATATATGTAGGTCACTGATGTTTCCTTTTTTAAATGGAGGAGCTAACTTTCTTTTGTTCTTTTTTGCCTATTGCGACCTTTCTGATCATTTATTAATATGGAACCAAAAAACAAGAAACTGTTACAGCAGTTAATAGCAACTTTGTTCTATTTACCTACAATTTAAAGAACACAAGAATTTATTTTTTCTATTTTAATTTTTCCACCTTTACAGGTTATGTTATGCTAATCCATTGACAGCTGTTTACTTAGCGTTTTTTCCATGAGTATCCCATAAATGTTAGCACTAGTATTATTAAAGTTTATTATAAGTAACAAACAGAAATTAATATACTAAAACCAAAACTCTTTTAAAAACTTTTATCAAAATTTTTAAAATAATTTTTACCATAAATTTCACTAGAATTTTTGTATGTTTAATACTCAAAAAATGTGTGATCCTAACTTAAAAGGTTTTAAAAATATCGCCAACGAATTTAGTATTTGTAGGCCATGTCAATGTTAAGTTAGATAATTGCTATTTAATATAAAAGCTTACCTTTGTCAAAATATTATTATTGGATATCTGTGTCATTTCAACACAACCATTGTTGGCATTTTGACGGAGTTGCCATTAGTTGGCAGTTGTTTTTCACTTGTCATTTTAGTTAGAGAAAAAAACTACTGATTCACTTTTAAACCTATTAACTTAAAATATTAATATATGCGATAAATTTACGAAAATATTACTATCTTAACTCGTAGAATTCCGTTCACAGTAATAAACCGACTGTTGCACAATTTTCTTTCTTTTCCTATCAGTAAAATACTAGGAAACACAAGAACCTGTTGAAAAATTTTATCACAAAATAATCTTGCAGTTAAAATAGATTTTAAAGCTTTTTACACAAAAGTTTAATTACTTAATTAAACCTTTTTTATTCACGTGCTAAGTAGTTGAAATTAAAATCAAACATTCTTTATTTTTAAACCATTTAACACCACCTATTTAACTAAATGATTAAAAAAATTGGACGCTCTTTTATATAGGTTCTTAAAACTATATTCAAGTGGTACTACAGTAAAGCATTTTAAAAGGTAGTTAACTAAGTGTCTCTACTTACAAATTGTTGTTGGGATAAATATATAGATTTTAAAGCTGTTTGTTCACAATTTAAAGGGATTTAAGTAGCCAACATCAAAATATTTTTTAAAAGATTTAGGAAAGTATTTTAGTATGTTTATAATAACCTGATTATAGTTAGGTTTATTAGTAAAATTTAACCCATGTGTCATTTAAATAAAAAAATAATTACAAAATTTTCTTCCTCTTTAGTACTCAATGACCCTTGCCAAAATAGATGTAACAGTTACATATTTCTCCCCTTTTTTTGTTTCTTTTTGTCTATCTCTATTATTTACACTATAAAGATTTTAAAATATGTTAATGGCATACCTATGGAAATTTTTTTTTTAGAAAAAGTACCATTTTTCAGTCTAAAGTTCGGCATTTGGGGCTTTTATTAAATGGATCCGCTTCTCTTCTAACAATTCCTTCAGTTATTTGACTTTTTTAAGCGAAAATTTTTCTTCACCAAAGTAATTTTTTTGGCAATTTTGATGTCCATAATAACTTGGGTTGATTGGTATCTACATGTGCGGACCTTTGCAGCTTCGAAAGGGTAGATTACTTTTTTCTCTTATCCAATCAAATGGTAGGGGACCTGTCCCTTTTTGGAACGTATGTTGACAGGTTTTTTTTATATTCAAAGAATTGTTTTAAGACTTTTTTGGTTATTTGCAAGTTTGGAATCAGTCATCTCTAATCTAACAGGTGACCTTAACAATAATTTATAATAAATAAATTTGCCACAGCAATTTAGATCTACAGGTCAAATTTTTTACACAGCATAAAATATAAATACGTTTCCTGCGTTTTATTTGTGGATTAAACTTATTTAAGATTTTGGTGTCAGAAATCTAAGTCTTCAGTTCAGTCTATTGCCTACAAAACACAATCACGTTCGCTGTCGCTAAAAAAGTCTGCCAATTCTCATACTTTACATATTGAGCGGCAAAGTTCTGCAGAACAAAGGGACATTTATCCTTGTTGACGTTACATTAAAAAATAACTTTAATTGGCAAAAATAGGTTACATCTATAGCCCCAGCAGCTTCAAAAAAGCTTGAATTTCTCTTTCAAGCCAGGAAGGTTTCTCCTCTTCTAATTTATACGCGGATATAAGTCAGATCATTTTTAGAAGATTGTTCTCATGTCTGGGAAATGGCGTCTCCCACAACTTTGAGCATTTTTTATTCTATTTAAAGAAGAGCTGTTTGTCTTGTTAATGATCCCACGCGTACAGGAAAGCTTTCTACTCTTGCCTACCGACGGGCTGTAGGGAATCTGTCGCTATTTCATAGGTATTTGTTCGGTTTCTGCTCCGAGGAGCTGGCCAGTATAATTCCTCCTCTGGCAGCTCCCAACAAAGAAACAATTAATGCCAGCCTTAGGTATTCCTTACAACTAAACCAGCCCCTTTATAGTCTAACTTGAAAGGCCCCGAACTCACTTTGTTCGGTTCTTTATCCCTAGACTGCCCAGGCTGTAAAAACTCTCTGCCCGTAGAAGTTTTCCCTTCTCCCCCAAATCTCCGAGTATTTAAGACCCGTGTTCATGATCTGTCTCTTACCAGACTTAAGACACCCACGGTAGGGTACGTTTCACAATAATTCGTTGATTTCTCGTTTTACCTGCTACTGTTAGCCGTAAAACTCAATATACTTTGGGTACCCGCATGTAGGTCCGGACTTAAAATTTTCTTTATTTATTATTGTACCTACTTTTTGGTATTTTATGTAGGTTATAGGCAAATTGAAGATGTCGAATATAAAGCAGAGTCTTTTCGTCTTAGTTCATCAATCGTTTGGAGTTTGTCAAGGTATTTTCGTGTGTGTTATTGAGCATCCAAAATAGCTAACCTAAACTATTAATATAACCACCTCCTTATAGACCCCGAATCACTTTGACTCTCGGGTCGGTTGTCTATTTTATATTGTATTTCTGCTGAGGGTTTAAACATAATGTTAAAAGTTAATGTACAAAAACAATTTTTATGATTTATTTCTAAAAGTTGCTGCTGCCATTTTTTTATTTCTTTATCGATCCTAGTGACACTTAAAAGGGTTGTTTTTCTAACAAAACGTCACTTTTATGCATATATGTTAAGCTTTTTTGACTTCCGTTTTTACCGAAAATGACTAGAAATCTTGATCTTTAAATGAGACGCTTTGTATATTTTTAGGTTTTTCGTACACCATCTTTAAATAAAGGTTTGTCCAAATTTTATTTTTAAATCAAATTTTAATTTTTCATCCAGAGTACTATCATCCTAAAAACACTTCAAATTCTCCGTAAGTATATGATAAATATATATCAACCTTTTTTAGCGAACATACTATTTTTCTGTTATTAATACCAAATTTAGATTTAAATTGTTCTAAAATCTTAACGGTAATAAACACAAGCCAACTTTTTTATCTGCCAAACTTTTAAAGGCACAGAAGCAATTGTTTCCACGGCAACTTATAGCTGCTGATTTTATGGCAACTGCGATTTATTAGGCTAGTAAAAAAATATCTTTTTTCTGCCAGCGTGTGGAAAGCGGCACTTTTTCGCACGCAATTTAGTTTGGAAAGTGTCACTTTTTCGCGCTAGTGCGGAAAAGTAAACCCTTGCAAATTTCCCACTTAAACAGGTACTTAAAATATTTTAAATTTTGAAGTTTGACTTAGTGTTGTGATCCAACCAAGATCAAATATAATATTCTATTATAAATGTGATAATACATTATAAGACGGAATTTCCTTTTATAATAATTAATGTTTTTTAATGTTTTTACGTATCACGATAACACATTTTTATTAGTTACTTTCATTATTCAGAATTACCATTATTGTCAAAGAACCCCAAATATTCTATAATCATTATTTACATTTCCCAAGACTTTTAACACCCTAATAAAAGGGTAGATATTTCTAAAAACACGTAAAAGTAATTTAAACTTATCCTTTGCATAATAAATGTTTCCTTTAAACTAACAATCTATTACCCTACTATTAAAAAGCTTTTAGAACTATAAAACCCTAAATAGGTTATTGTATACTTCGATCGTAAACACCCCAAATTAATATTTTAACACTTGAACTTTTTCAAATAGTACTTACATACAAAGGGACCAAGGAAATTTCCAATCTTAAAAATGGCTCCGCCCCTAGTGTTAGTGGTCAAAACAACCCATTGTAGAAAAATAAGTATCTAGCAGTATTTTTTAAAGCATCAGTATCTTTAGGTTAGCCATACAATTAAGTTAGTCTCTAGTAAATCTTAGTATATTCAGTGACAGTTAATATTATAAAAAGAAAAAAACTAAATAAATAATTTAAATAAACCAAAAAGGAATTTAATTTAAAAATAGTTTGAAAATAATAAAACAAAATTGTAAAACTAAGTGCTACAGCCATTGTAGCAACCAAATTTAATAATAATTTGTGTCATCGGTGACTACTGCATTCGGTGGCACACAACATTTTGGTGGCAGCGGAAAACTTCTTGTGATAGTTTTGAAGGCGCGCCGAGACGCAACAAATCATCACAAAACCCCTGAACGAGCAAGGAACGTCCGGAGAATTTTTGAAGGTGCGCGGAGAACGCAGCAAAATCCTCAAGGAAGCAAAAAAAAAACAGCAGTGTTCTTGAAGGAGCGCGGAGAACCAGCAGGAGCACTATTGCACGGGGTACAACCACTGGACGACTTTCAAGGAACTTCAAAAATCAGCGAGTCTACCCGTCTACAGTCTGTCTACTCACTTGAACATTTAGATAATTAAATAATCCGTGATCTTCTTCTTTACGAATATAAGTCACATCCCCTTTTACCCCCTTGTAGCAAGTATGGAGCCAGCTAGGAAAACCCGCTCGTCCGCTACCAAAATAGTGGGATGTGCTAGGTCTCCGTATTTGTTACATATCGAATTACAGGTATATTTTGATCAGGGCCGTTTAATTTATATAATAAACATTCCTCTAATAGAAACCAATCTGTTTTATCTTTATAAAGTTTTGCCATTCCCAAAACAAGTTGCATCAAATGAATTTATTTTAATTCAGCCTTCCTCAAATTACATAGCATTAGACGAAAGCAAACAACAATTTATTACTTTTTCAGAAAACGCTATAAGTAATTGTTTAAAAATTCTAGAAAATAAAATAATATGTAAACAACAAAAACCAGTCGCCTTGGCACATTTGGTTGATAATTGCGAAATTAAGCTACTTCGGGTCACAAATAAAATTCCAGATATTTGCGATAAACGAATTTTACATTCTGATAGAGCAATTTTTATTCAATTACAAAATAGTAATACTTGGTTATTTGCAGTCCCTTACCCCGAAAGCTTAACAATATCTTGTAGTAATATAGAAAAACCCGTCGATGTTATATTAAAAAACTGTGGTAGTGTCACTATAGGGAAACAATGTAAAGCGTATAGTCCGTCTTCTATGCTTGTGCCGCACGGAAACACAATGCAGTCAAAAATATTTAGTGAATTTATTCCGCCCTTTAACATTACAGACGAGTGTTGTGAAAAATTTAGAAAAACCGACCTAAATTTAAGTGAAGTGCTGTTAAACGAACATTATAAAAGACTGTCAAAACATATCCCTGAACTTAACATAGCAAGTCATAAACTAGATGATATTGAGAAGTTAACAGACCAAATAAAAAAAAATAAAATAACAGAACACTATACCTCTTCAGCGTCTGTAATCGCATATATATTAGCAATATTGCTATTATTATTTGTATTTTATAAGTTGTTTAAACAAATTGTAAAAAGAAAATCTTGTTGCGGAATTGTTCCAAATTTATGTATTAAAGTAAACCAAACAGTGGAACCATCTCCCCAGGGTAGATATGCTATCAGTTATAATAGAAATAGGGTTAGATATGTAGAAAGCGACGATCAGTCTGAAGAAGAAAATGTCAGCTTAAATTTAGAACACAATAAATCCATTGGTTATGTACCATCTAGGCGTACAGCAAAAAGTTAAGATATAAATTTCATATACTTTTCAAAATAATAATTAGGTGTAGTAATATGTTATTTGTATATTAGAATTATAAATAAATTATTAGTTTGTAAGCAATAAAAGAGATTTTATTTCATTTACATTACATAAAATCTCTTATTAAGGGGGGAGGTGTTGTGATCCAACCAAGATCAAATATAATATTCTATTATAAATGTGATAATACATTATAAGACGGAATTTCCTTTTATAATAATTAATGTTTTTTAATGTTTTTACGTATCACGCACAACATTTTTATTAGTTACTTTCATTATTCAGAATTACCATTATTGTCAAAGAACCCCAAATATTCTATAATCATTATTTACATTTCCCAAGACTTTTAACACCCTAATAAAAGGGTAGATATTTCTAAAAACACGTAAAAGTAATTTAAACTTATCCTTTGCATAATAAATGTTTCCTTTAAACTAACAATCTATTACCCTACTATTAAAAAGCTTTTAGAACTATAAAACCCTAAATAGGTTATTGTATACTTCGATCGTAAACACCCCAAATTAATATTTTAACACTTGAACTTTTTCAAATAGTACTTACATACAAAGGGACAAAGGAAATTTCCAATCTTAAAAATGTCTCCGCCCCTAGTGTTAGTGGTCAAAACAACCCATTGTAGAAAAATAAGTATCTAGCAGTATTTTTTAAAGCATCAGTATCTTTAGGTTAGCCATACAATTAAGTTAGTCTCTAGTAAATCTTAGTATATTCAGTGACAGTTAATATTATAAAGAAAAAAAAACTAAATAAATAATTTAAAAAAACCCAAAAAGGGAAATTTTAAATTTTAAAAAATAGTTTGAAAATAATTAAACAAAATTGTAAAACTAAGTGCTACAGCCATTGTAGCAACCAAATTTAATAATAATTTGTGTCATCGGTGACTACTGCATTCGGTGGCACACAACATTAGTATAATTCTACTATTGGCATAGTATTCTTTTATTTGTACAAATTAGGTGTAAAATCAACGAAATATTCACTAAAAATTAATATTGTTTTAAAAACATTGTTTCAAAAATCCTGGTATATATTAAACTTGCTTGTCAGATTTTTAGTTTTGGCCGGTGCCGGTGTCCATATTATATCTATCCATATGTCCATATTATAAAAGATCAAAGTCATTAAAAGTCAAAAGTGTCTTTAGTACATTCTGATCAGTATCGTCGATTTTGAATAAAAAACGTTTCCCATGGAACCTTCTGACGAGGAATTACCTGAATCCATTCTCAAAGCAGCCGAAATAGCAAATTTAGATTTGTTGCCGTCCAAGTCGAGGCACAGCTACGAGAAAGAATATACAGCATTTACAAGCTGGTGTGGCGAGAAAAAAATCAAAAGTATGAAAGAAGAAGTTTTTATGGCATATTTCGCGGAACTTGCTAAAATATGTAAACCCAATACCTTATGGTCAAGATATTCCATGTTAAAAAATGTTATTAAGATCGAAAAGAACATGGATTTAAGCAAATATTTCAAAGTTACATCATTTTTGAAGAAACAAAATGTGGGATTTAGACCCAAGAAGGCCAAAATTTTCTCGAAAGATATAATAGCAAAATTTATTAATGATGCTCCAAATGATGTCTATCTAGCGATGAAGGTAGCTACAATATTCGGACTAGCTGGTGCGTGTCGTCATACTGACGATAAGGGGAATCTTTTATTTGTAAATATTCCAGACTCCAAAAACCATTCTGGCCGAAGTTTTTTCATTTCCGAGGTAATTGAAAATGGAAAATATCTAGCTTTGTATAGAAAGTATTCCAGTTTACGAAAGCCCGAAACACCACACAGAAGATTTTTTGTTAATTACAAAAAATTGGCTTGTACTGTCCAGTGCATAGGAATAAATACTTTTGGCAAGGTGCCCTCTGAAATAGCTGCCTATTTACGTCTTCCAAACCCAGAACTTTACACGGGACATAGCTTTCGCCGTTCCTTAGCTACAATGTTAGCTAATTCTGTTGAAGGCATAACGAATATTAACAGACTTGGAGGTTGGAAGTTATCATCTGCTGCAGAAGGCTACCTAGAAAGCTGTACAAGTTTCAAGAAGGACTTATCAAACAAAATATTATCCCAAAATTCATCTACCTTTGAACACAACAAAACGCACTCAAGGCCCATTGTACCGTCTTCTAGCAAGCAACAATGTGTCTCTGTTACCTGTAACGACGACCGGTTCAATTGCACCTCAACGGCCGTATCTCCAACTCCGCAACTTACCCACAACACCTTGCTTCTACGATTCATTTGCAAAATGCTACCAACTGTTCGATTGATGTTGTTAATAATAATAAGCAGTAATGGTAAAAATAAATATTATCTAATGGTTGTTTAGTTTGACTTTTTCTACACACTCGTAGAAAAAATGTTGTACCTAACACGTACGGAAAGTGTCTTTTCCACCCTTAACGGCTTACCCGTGTAACTGCCGTCGCGTGCGGAAAAGTATAACTTTTCGCACTTGTTAGGTAAATAACTATTTTCTACCAGCGTGCGGAAAACTATACTTTTTCGCACGCACATAAATTAGTATCTAATTATGAAATAATGCATAATTTTGCTTATTATAGTTATATATTTAAAAAAAACTGAATTTTGCTGTAATTTTGCAATCTTTTTATAACATTTATTAAATAAAATTAAATAATCCTAATTTAGCAAATGTAAGTACATATTTTTAATAACTCCATATAAATCATCAAAGAATCCATAGCAACCAACTAATTGTTTATGCATCTATCAAAAATTAATTTTCTGTCACGCATTTTTCAACCAAATTGGAGAAACATTTTCAATAGATTCTGACGACGATTTACCAGCACCGATTATCGAAGCAGCAGAAATGGCAAGTATAGATCTCCTGCCCAGAAAATCTTCCAATGTACTAACCCTCTCGGTTCAAAAAAATACTTCCATAGTTGCAAAAGATTGGCTTATCAAGAACACAACGAAAGCAAACTTGCGTCAGCAATAAATTCGCAAGACGCAACCAATTGCACTTTTTTTTATAAATGTTAATAATAATAATTAGTGCATAAGTTCCTTCGTTAATAAATAATATTTTAATCATAAATCTTTAAAATTATGTTGGTTTTTCCTCTCGCACAAAATATTGTTCCTAACACTTGCGGAAAGTTACTTTTCGCTCTTGTTAGGAAAATAACTATTACCTACATGATAAAACCAAAAATACTATATTTAGTAATGTTACGAAAGAAATATGTTTCGATTTCAATTCTTAAGCAGGGTGTCCCATTAAAAAATCAAAATTTCTGGTCAGGAAAGCTTGTTATTTCTGTATAAAAGTGGCGTTTCGTTAATATACCAATCCTACTAAATTTCGTTAATATGGATAAACAAAATTAAAAAATGGTAGCCGGAAAGTATTCTCGTGGGCTGTAGTTCACAATGTTACTTGTGCAAAAGTTAAATTATAAACAGTGCTATTAATTAAATGTCGTTTAAATCTAGAAAGTGATAACTGGAATCCAAAACCTTTCTTAAATTGCTATTTAAACAAAATCCTTAGGTATTTATAAGTTCAACAACTCCATACTGTACTTATAAATTTATTTATCTAGCTTACAAACACTCATTTAAATCTCGAACGGACTATACATACACTTTGCCTGAATAAATAATATCGGATGTAATCATAATCATAAGTAATAATGCTAATTATGTTATACAGGGCAGTTTAACTTATTGTGTTGTCCAGTCAGAGCAATGTGTGCAGTGTGCAAATTGGATTTTTCATTGACCAGTTATTTTAAATTTTTAGTTTGTTTTCGTTACGTGGGGTTCTAGTATCAGACCATTAACTTTAGTGATAATACTCCATAAGTAACATTTCATTAGTTTGACAAATTTTTGTGTATAATTAATACTTTATTACCAATAGTTACTAGCATCTTAAATCATTATTTATTTGGCTGTATCATGAATAAAACATTATAATAAATATTTTTGAGCTTCCAGTAGTCTATTAGCAAACTTGACTGATTTTGATTAAAGTTATTTTTGAGTATTAAACAGTGCATTTAACCACAATGGCCAGTCAAATCAAACTGATGATCTGACAATTTAAAATTTATTAAATTCATAATTTGTCAAATTTGTAATATAATTATATAGAATACATAAAAAGAGGTTTTTAGGTATTAAAACCAAAGTGTTATAAGTTTGTTTGGTCTGGTATTATAGAGAAACGAGTTGGAAAGACTAATTTTAACGAGGCTATAAATATCGCTAAGAAGAATATTAAATAATTTATTCTTTTTTTCATTAATATAATACTTAGTTATTTAAAATATTTTTAATACTCAATAAAGCGCTGTATGACCATACCAAAATTTTAAGTACATTACTAATCCAAACTCTTGAACACTGTTGGTGGGGGGCGTCCATTAATTACGTGAGGCATTTAGGGGGGAGGTGGTCGAGCTAAATCTCTCATAATGTCACTTTCTCGGCAAACACCACGTAATTTTTTTCCGCAAGAAACAGTGAAAGAAAAACAGGGTTAAAACAGGTAAAACATGTTTTGCCAATAAAATTTAGCTATTCCTACACCAGTTTATATAAATATGTTCTATAGTTTTGCGGCAGATTCTTGTTTTGATATGTTTTTTTGGGAGTACTCGCCTTGAAATTTCCCAGAAAATGGGACCTCTTCGGCCGAGGTCCCGGGAAATAGCGAGCTGAGCCTGCTCAACCCTATTGACTTGCAGATCGCTTGCAACAAAAAAGAGGAAAAACCCCAAAAAACCGAAAAAGTCGGCCACCGTTGTCACCATGAAATTAAAAGTAAAAATTAACAAAATTTTAAGAAATTTTGCTTTAAAAACAAGAATAAATATTCGCAAAATGGCGTCAGATTAACAAAGTACGGAACTCGCCGGCGACAAATGTGTAAATAAAATCGATCTGCTAGTCCGTTCTGCGCATGATTTAAGACCCTAAGTGATGACCGCCACAGCGCACGGACATATTTTTTCGCACATAAAATCTAACTTTTGAACCGCGCATGTGATACCCTTTACCGGTCCATATAAAGGTCAGTGGTTTTAATTCATACTGATTAAGTTATTAGGATTTTTAGTCATATTCGCCTTTGACTAGCTTGTCCGATAAGTTCAGATATAGATCAAAGCCGGTCACAAAATGTCGCTAGGAGAAACCTTTACAAAGCTAGTTAAGATATTAACTACACTATTGTTAATAATCCATACAAGTATGGGGCATACATTCCCAATTGTTTACATTCAATGCAGCAGCAGCCTGGAAAGTCAGTGCCACCGTAAGTTACGAGGAGCATGCCTCGCCCTTTAGTCAGCCTATGGCGTAGACGTCTATTACCAGTATGGTACGTTTCACAATAATTCGTTGATTTCTTGACCGCAATAAAATTTAAATTACAACCCTCAGTGGAAAACCCAACCATAAATAGGTTTCCTGACAAATACCTATTGTGTAGGCACCTATTACTAGTTTAGGTTAGCTATTTTGGATGCTCAATAACACACACAAAAATACCTTGACAAACTCCAAACGACTGATGAACTAAAACGAAAAGACTCTGCTTTATATTCAACACCTGCAATTTGCCTATAACCTACATAATATACCAAAAAGTAGGTACAATAATAAATAAAGAAATGTTTAAGTCTGGACCTACATGCGGGTACCCAAGGTATATTGGGTTTTACGACTAACAGTAGCAGGTAAAACGAGAGATCAACGAATTATTGTGTGAATTTCTTAATATTCAAATGTCATAATGGTATAATCAAGAGGCATCTGTCAACATTTATTAACAGAATTAAATTAGTTTAAGTCAAGATCCAATAATTCTTTATGGAATAAAAAATTAATATTTCTACTCCCATGCCTCTTTATAAAAATGGAATACCATATAATACAAACTCTCTTTTTTTTACTTTGGCACAGTTTACGAAGGCTTAAAACCCAAAGTACTAACATGTGGTTGATCGTTGGCATTCATAACCTAGTAAAAGACTTAGTTAAGACGAGTCGTAGGATGTCTGACGTCTGTCATCTATGAAAACACTTTCAGAAATGGATATATTTAACGTCTCACATAATGCAGGCTTTGCAATGGGCTGCAGTGAAAATATGGGCAAGCGACCCACCACGCTATAACCAATCAGTCAACCAACCAAGATATTATTATTACTATCCTGATCGAAATATTTTAATTAATATTTGTTTAAGAAAGCCCTATAATTTTTGTGTTTGTTTAAAAATATAATAAATATTATGTTCACCCTGTAGAAATACATAATAATTTTTTTTCTAATTATATTCTAAAGTTTCATAGTTTTTCTAATAATAAAATATCGAAAATTATAATGGAAATTCCAAATTTTTAAAATGATAACCTTGCCTTGATTAAATTAACTTAGAATCTATTAATTTGGTTTTAGTAAATTTATCAATAATATATTTTAAAAATTTTAATAAATATTTGTTCACTCTGTAGTAGTACGTAATAATAATATAATGTTCTGCTAATTATATTTAGGACTTTCGTAGAATTTTTATTTATGAAATAATGGAAATTGTACGGGGAAATCCATGTTTAAAATTCGATAAACTTTTCTTGGTTAAATTAACTTAGGACCAACTTATTTTGTTTTATTTTATAGTAATTGTTGTATAATAAATTATTTTTTTGTTTAGGGGTAATAATATTAAAATTAATTATGCCGTTGAAAATATTATCTGTGTTTTTCTTTTAACTAAGGCTGTCAGCTCAAGTAAGAATAACAATGTTTTAAGCGCTAAGTAAACAATGTTCGTTGGCATTTAAGAATAAAAGGGAATCATAGTAAATTTATAAGCATTAACGATTTAGTTTACGGTTTAGTTGCGTTCTTTAAAATAAAGCTAAAATCAGTGACACTATTCATACTCTGAGCTTTATAATATTAAAATAAGTAATTTATCATTAAAAAATGTTTCCTTTGCGATCTACACACTTTTGCATGCATGCTCTTACTTGCCAAAGCATTTTTTGTATTTCCTTTGAAACACACACAAATGTATCAACGACTTTTTTCCCTACGAAAATCGCTGTTCCCTTAATTCATAATCGACGTTTGGAAACAAAAAAAGTCATTTGTGCTCAAATAGTCGGTTGTTAGATGAGATGGGTGCTTGCTTGTTTTCCTTATTTTGCCGAAGACTTTGGGAAAACAAATGGTTGCGTTTCATTTAGAATTAACAATTCTACGCTTTTCTAAAAAACTGGCAACCAGTGCTTTGAGCGCAAACAAATTTTGTTAGATTTGGTTCATCTTAAAACCCTCATAACGCTGCTGTTTAGTTTCCAGTTCATACCCATGATCCATTCATCACCTGTTCCAATATTATTTTAGATTTTATCAAATTTTGTTTGATCTAGCAAGAACAACCTTTTTACGGTTAAATCATGTCAGAGATTATCTTAATTTCACAGTATAACACGTAATAATATTTTTCTTTATTAGTTTTTGCACAGCATCAATGTTTTCTGACACAACAACTGATTTGACGGCTATCACGAATAAATTCGTAATACCAGCGTTTTTCAATGGCAAAAAATGGAGCTGTATCGCCAAAACTAAAAGTATGTTGATCGAGGCACTTCGATCTGGATACTCCGTCAAGAGTTGTAATGAATCAGTGTACAAAAATGTTCACGACTTAATACTATTTTTTGCTATGACACAATTTTTGTGTGACTGTTAACAACACAACTCGCGCTTAAAAAACCAAAGGTTCCGAAGTAGGTTATGACTAAAATGTCAAACTTTGTAGTAGAAATGTCAGGTGGCACCTGACAGCACTCGATGTTGCCAAGGCAAAAAATATAAGTAGTGGCCCATGTAATTCTTAGTTTTGTTTTTAGATTGTTTAAAATGATTCTTAATTTATTGTTGGGAATATGTTAGGGACTTTAAGCTTATGGTAAGCTCTTGTAGATCAGGCTTCGAATATTCTATGATATTTCATTACAACATGTGGTACTATTCATAATTCAGATAACGTTCGGTTTCTTTTGATATAAGTTAATTAGCCTTAATGTTAGTTTTTTGCAGAAAGACGTCTGGCAACCATGAGTACGCTAACATTCTTTTCTAATATTTTATAAAATAATAAAAACCTAATTTTAATCTGTAAAATTCCTAAATAAATGTGACAACACCGCTTTATCTAAATCTAAAGCACGCGGCAGACAGATTTAATTATTGGAACCCCTCTAACAATCTAAAAATAGCACACTAGAATGTCAACGAGTCGACATGCTTTCGTGAACTTGTGATGACGTAGCATTGAGAGGTCCAGGCTGAAGCGTCGGAATTCGAGCCGACGCGAGAGAGGGGGGGGAGTCGGGTAGACTGTCGCTCGTCAAGAAAAGAAAGAAGAAGGTGTCGGATTGCAAGGTCCATGCGTCGGAAGACCGGGTACAGGCAGTACAGCTAGCTGTGCGGTTGAGGTAACCCGTAGCTGAAAACTTTTTCTAAGTTGATATGAAGACGCAATTCTTAGTAGGACAACTGCCTTAAAAAGTGAAGCTTTTGTCAGAAGGTTCTCTAGCATTTTCGGGCAAATCTTCAAAATGTTTACTTAAATATTTGATACAAAATTAACAGTTTTCTATGGTAATGTAATTTTACTTTCTTCGTGTTGACACAAGAAACACATCTCTTTCTGTAACCAATTTAAATTATAAGGTTTAGTTCAAAGTGTACATTTCTTAGCTAGTAAAGCTACTCTAAATAACTCTCTGTGTCAACTTTAAATTGACATATTCTACATAAAGTTCAAAGGTTTTGTAAGATGTAATAAAGTGAAATAAAGAACTGTACCAGGGCAGGCGTTGGCTGAAGTAGTATATATAGAAGTGATTTAGTGAATGGTATGTTAGAGGAATAGCTGCATAGTCAAGGTTACATTTAAAACTTTTGATAATATAGTTTGGTAATGATTTGTACCGGGTGTCACAGGAGTGTCAAGTGATACGGGATGTTTAAATAGTTTTTAAATTTGACTTTAGGCATTCCAACGGGTTTTGGTGAAATATAAACATTTTTTCCCTAAAATAAAGTAAATCTTTGTACTCCTTTCAATGGCAAAATGTTTAACTGTTCTTCATACTTAATAAGCCATTAACAAATTTGTGATCATTCGGAGTGGATAATAGATTATTTTTAAGATTGCCAAACTCTTGACAAATTAATTTATGCTATCAGTGCCCATTGTTAGGGTAACTTCGACCCTTTGCGTTATTTTGCTATTTTTTTAAAGTAAATGTATTACCAAAAATTTGTCAATGGAAAGGATTTCTCATTGGAGATTGTATATTTGTAAATATTGATTTAAGTGGTGATACACTCCAGTGGCGTATCACACTATGTTTGTGGAGTAAAAACTTGAGTAATTTTTTTGTGTAAATAAAAACTTGTTTACAGTAACTCTATTTTTTGTGTCTAAATTAGCAGTGGTTATTTTACAGGGCGTCCAAACCTTAGGCCCCTATTGTTTTTCAGTTCATATTTAGTCGACAGCAGAGTCTGTAGGCAACTACTTATAATGCGGTACCAGGTATGTCTTATCCAAATAAGTGTTAAAATCATATAGACTTTACCATATACTTACCATACCAAATATGACCCTGACCAGAACTAAAGAAAACGGTTGAAGAGGAGAGGAGGATGGGGAGACGCTCTCCCCTCAACTTTTATAAGTTGACAAAAAGTTGGCTAAATCAGGAGTTCAAAAATTGTTCATCAGTTGCCAAAAGTATACTTGTTGGTTTTTTTCATTTTCTAGAAATAAGGGTATTATTTTTTACTATTACTTAATTTTCTAAAAATATTCAAATATCATTTGCCTGAAGTTTTCAAAATTTAAAAAAGATGGTATATTTTATTTTTGAATAAAAAGAAACCCAATGCGATAAAAAAAAATTACGAATTTTTTTCTGTACATTAACACTACGGTGACCTATAAATTGGCCATGCTAAAAAAATAATAGCAATAATAACTTGATAATAACTCAGCCATAAAGTTTTTTCTATAAGAATGCAAACTCGCTTAATGATATAAACAAATATCTGGGTTAATAAACGGTTTATTAAATATATAACTATAAGTCTTTTTTATTCTGTACACACTCTAAAACTAATTAGAAAAACATATATATTATTATGCTATGAACAATATTATATTACTATATAATTATTAACAACAAAAAAATACAACACCAAGAAAAAATAAGGAAGAAATAAAAAAGTATAGTTTAAAGTATTTAAAACAACAGGCTAAGAATAAATAGGTAAAAAGAGTAACTAAAGAAAACTAAAAAAAATGAAGCAAAAGTAGAAAAACAATTTAGCGTTAGACAAGAATAAAAAGAGTCGTGATAAAAAGTTAACAAGTGCATAAATTAATAGGTGAAAATATAAAAAATAAATAGGTCAGAATAAGAAGATACAGTAAAAAAAAAGCAGAAAAAAAGGAGGAATAGAAGAATTTAAGAAAATACAATAAAATTTAAAGAAAAAGCGAGAATATTTTAAAGAAAAGTAAAGAATACTAAAATGTACATATGCCCAACAAAGAATATTAAGAAGTATATATAACAAGATACACATTAGGACGAAGAGTAAGGGGAAATAAAAATATGAATTTAAAAATAGTTTTTGGTAATAATTTTAAAAATTATAATAATATCTTCTTTTCATTTTTAGTAATCATCTTCTTCATCTGCTTCTTCACTTTCTTCACTTTCCTCAGATTCTTCATCATCTTCGGTTTCGGCTTCACCACCATCACCTACAAAAATAAATTATAAATAAATGTACGGTAGTTAAGGTACTCTAAAAAAAATATTTTTTAAAACTTTGTAAGTAAGTATACTTAGAACAAAGGTAAAGACACAAGTGGAGTAGAATAAAATCGAACCAATTCTACAATTGTTCTTCTTTACAAACTACGTTTTGTAAAGAAGTACAATTGAATCTTTTGTTTCAAAATAAGTATACAGGGTCAGGCAAAAAGTTAGCTACGGCTCTTTTACGATGCCGAGATCAAAAACTTATAATTAAAAAAAAAAGGAAAATAAAGAAATAAGAATGATGTATATCTTTAAATAGTAGTTTCGAATATTTGCAATAATACCCGTTATTTTCTTCCTTAGTCTGAATCTTTTATTTCGTTTTAGAGTTTTAATAGTTCTTTATTTTACTTTTTTGTGCCAACAATCTCTTCTATTCTTTGTCTGATAAAATATATTGTGTAATGTCTTTTTAGCTACAATGTCAACATAGTTTTGTTTCTAGGATACAGCATTTGCTTCATAGCCTACTATGAATTAAAGTAATAAGGTTTAAATAAATCACATAGAACACCAATATCATCCATGGTTTGTTGTATTTTTTAAAAAGAAATTATTATGTTATCTTTTATATTAAAATATACAGGGTGTCCATTTAAATAAATGAGGTTGACCCCATATACTTATTTAAAAACGGATTTTTTACAATCATTATTAAAAATTTTGTATTTCTTTTAGCTAAAAAAATATAGGATCATTCTAAAATTGATAATTTTTTTTATTTTCCCCGGTATCCCTTAAGCGAGATTTTTGATTTTGATTATACAATTTTAAGTTTGACACAAAAAGAGCTCATTATGCCAATATTACTTTTTTTGATAGCACTAACAGTTACCGAGATACCCTATAAAAGGGTCGAAAATGTGACACCTTGTACAGGGTGATCCCTATAATGTCGCCCCCTGAAACTTTCTTATTTAAAGCGTCCAAAAAAATTTACAGGTATGGCTATGTAGGTACTAAAAAATACTTTTTTTCACCCATAAAAAAAATAAAAAATGATCAGTATACTGGGAAAAAAAAAGTGTATTTTTTTTTCAATGGATCACCCTATACATAAATATATTTTTTGATTTCTTGTAAAATTCTAAGCATAATTTATATAACATACCATATACCTAAAATTAACCGTTTCTAAAACATTTGCTTTTGAAACCTTATTGAGAAAATATTATAATAATCAAGTATTTTATTAAACAACTGTCAGATCAAAAAATGAAAAAATGTAACAATAATAATAACAAAAACAATAAGTAATGAAATATAAAGATGCTCTACAGGGCCTCCATTTTCTTCAACACATTTCGTATTAAATCTTTAAAAATATTGAGGTTTTCTATTTGGTAGCTGTATACACAGTTTTGTATACAGGGATGCGCAAAAGTCCGGAATAAAATTAATATCTTTTAACCAGTAACTTAGGAAAAAAACGCTGAAACACGTCAATTGATTTTAAATTGTACGCATTTTTTGTAATAAAATGACATATTTTTTTCAACCCCTTAGCTGCAACCCTCCCCAACTTTTTTTTTAAATGCAAACCTATGTCGTGTATGGGTTCATTAAAAAGCTCGTAAAAAATGGAATCTGACCATAACCTTTCTTTTTTTTAACTTGTGTGGTTACCAGAAAAAACTTTTTTAAAAACAAAAAAGTTAGAAATACCTACTTAGTGCTATCTACGGGTGAATTAACGTAACAGATGCTGAAAATGCCCTCCACCCTCTACTTGGCAGGCTCCTAGGCGATGGTAAAACCCGTCTACGGAATTCCGAATGGCCTCAGCCGGTATGTTATGTGATTCCACTCTAATTCTGTTTTTTAGATCTTCAATATTACCGGCCTATTTTGATAAACCTTGTCTTTCAGATAAAAAAATTTTGGGTTTCAGTGGCGGTCATTCAATTGTACCACGTCGTCCAATCCAGCGTCCTGCAAATATTTCATCGAGATATTCTTTGTCGTTAATACCAAAATGTGGAGGCCGTCCTGTTGGAACCAAAGTGTTTCAGTGGGGATATCTGGATCTGCTTCATTGGGAAACATAACCGCTAAAGCAGGCACTAATTCAAAGCGTAAAAAGTCTAAGTAGCGTGCAGCTGTAAGGTTTCCCTCAAAAAAGTATGACCCTAATATTCTGTTGTTGATGATGCCTGCCCATACATTTACTTTCTGAGGACGCTGCGTATGAGCTTCGCATATCCAGTGTGGGGTTTCTGACTCCAGAATCGATAATTGTGCCTGTTAACTACTCCATTTAAATAAAAAGTAGCTTCGTCCGAAAAGAGTATGTTCAATGGAAACCCATTATTCTCGTCACATCGCCCCCTCAAAATATTTCTCCAAGAACTCTTGGACAAGATATACCTTATATGGGTGGTATTTTTCTGTTTTTAAAAACCTTCCAATGTACAGGGTTTTCCCGACAATTGGCACCCTTTAAATCTTTATTTTTATAGATAGAAAAAATAGTTTAATGAAAGTTGCAGGATTTTTCATGAAGATTTTCAGGTGTAAGATAGAAAAACAAATGATGATCGGAAAATTAACAAATCACTATCAACTTCGTTATTTAAGGAACACCCTTATATGATTGAAAATTCAAATTTTAATCTTCCTCTCTTCAAATATATATAATTTATATATTGATAAATATTAATTATTATAATTTAAAATTTTTATATATAAATAATTATATATTAAAAAAATTATTTTAAATATTTATATTTTTTTTATTTAAAAAAAATTAACCACATAATTTTCAAATTTGGTTTATCCATGGCTTTAACATAGTTGCTTGATAAAACCAAAGATTTTAAATTAAATAATTTTTGTTTGGTTTCAACAAACCATGGCTAAGGATTAATTTAAATTTTTTATATTAATATTTATAAAAATATTTTAAATTATAATAATATAAATAATAATATTATATTAAAGGAGATTAGCAAGAATTTGAATTTTAATCATATACAAGGGTGTTCCATTTAAATAACAAGTTGATAGATTGTATTTTCCGATCATCATTGTTTTTCTATCTTATACCATGAAAATCTTCATGAAAAATCCTGCAACTTTTATGTAAACTATTTTTTCATCTATAAAAACAAAGATTTTAAAGGGGTGGTTCGCTTCTGACGTCTACACGCAGGATTGTTTTGGGCTAATGAAACCGTTGACAAATGTGGATCTTCCGCAGAGATACGGCAATGTCCAATTTTTTTTAAAAACGGGGCCGGGGTTTAATTTTTTAAATTTTAAATTTGGAAATTTAAGGGGTTTTTAACCCCCAAACCCAAATTTCTTTTTAAATTTGCCAAAAAAAAGGAAAAAAATTTTTTTTTTAAAAAAAAACGGTTTTTTTTTTTAAAAAGGGGGGGGGGAAAAAACCCCAAACCCCCCCTTTTTTTAGGGGATATTTTTTTTAAAAATTTAATTAATAAAAATTTTTAAATTTTTTTTTTAAAAATTTTTTTTTATTTTTTAAAAAAGGTTTTTGGAATTTTAAAAAAAAAGGTTTTTTAAAAATTTTTTTTGGGAAAAAAAAAAAAATTTGGAAAAAATTTTTTGTTTTTTTTCCCAAAAATAAAAAAACTTAATTTTTTTTTTAAAAAAAAAATTTTTAAAAAAAAATTTTTTTAAAATTTTTTTTTTATTTTCCCGCCTTTTTTTTTAAAATTTTTAAAAATTTTGTTCATATTTTTTTAATTTTAAATTTGATTTTTTTGTTTTTTGCCTTAAATTAATTGGTTTTTTTTTTTTGTTTTTAAAAAAGGGGGTTTAAAAAATTAAAAAAGGGGATGGTAATTTTTTTTTTACGAGCTTTTCAATGGCCCATAACGACATGGTTTTTGCTTTAAAAAAAAAATTTGGGGGGGGGGCAGCTAAGGGGTTAAAAAAAAATCATTTTATTGCCAAAAAATGCGTACAATTTAAAATCAATTGACGTGTTTCAGCTTTTTTTTTTTTTAAGTTACGGTTAAAAGATATTAATTTTTTTTTTGGACTTTTGCGCATCCCTGTATAATAAAAAAAACGCATCCATGGGTGCCAAATCGGAGCAATTCGCAAGTCATATTTAATTGGCGCATTTCTTCCGGTCCATTCAGAAAACCTCTTATTTAGGTGATTAACCACATCACGAATATTATGAGGGTGCCCTATCCTGTTAAAAATGATATTTTGTAACAGATTCAAAGGCAGATAGTCTAAATATTTTTTTTTTTTCCGTTATCCAAGAAATCTAAATAGCAGGCTTTATTTAAAACAGTATATAAAAAATACGGATCAATAACTCAATCGCCCAGGATACCACACCACACATTTATGGATTGCCGAGTTTTGAAACTTAAATTCCCTATGAGAATGAGGATTCTCTTTTGACCATTGTCTGGTATTTTTTCGGTTAAATAGGCCGCTAGTAGAAAAGGTAGACTCGTCGGTCCATAAAACTAATTTCAAAAAATTGTTGTTTGTATTAATTTATCTAGATCAGTTTGCAAAATGTGACTCGATCATCTTTTTGCATGTGGGTAAGCTTTGTAGTGGATTTAATTTTATATGGCTTAAAATCCCATTTTTTTAGCGTTCTTTGGACTTTCCCATGTGATTTTTGCGTAATATTTTCTTCTGTTTCTCGTAATATTTTTAAAATGTTTCGTATAGAATTGTTTGGATTCTCTTCTATGGCAAGCAAAATATTTAATTCTGCATTTTAATCTACGTTCACAGTTCTTTTTCTTCTTTTTAAAGACGTTTCCTAAAACTTTCTTTATATAGATGTAAACGTTCTTCGGTAAAAAGTTAAAATAATTTGTTTTTCTCTATCTGAGTACGGCATTTTTACTTACTTAACAGAACAACTCCAACAATATTGACGTAATGTCACTACAGTTATTTATTTTCAACAAACATTTTTGCCATCCTATGGCTTCTTCATTTGTAACAGTTTAAAAAATATTGGATGATAATGTTTCAAATGCGAATATTTCAGAAACGGTTAAATTTAGGTATATGGTATGTTATATGAATTATGCTAAGAATTTTACGAGGAATAAAAAATATATTTATATATAGGGGGATCTTTTGAAAAAAAATACACTTTTTCTTTTTACCTGTATACTGATCATGTTTCAATTTTTTTTATGGGTGAAAAAAAAGTATTTTTCAGTACCCACATAACCATACTTTTTAATTTTTTATGGACGTTTAAAATAAAAAAGTTTCAGGGGGGCGACATTATAGAGGATCACTCTGTACAGGGTGGGCATTTTATTAGGGTCCATTTTCTCAGAAACTGCAGACTTTAAAAAAAAAACAAAATTTTTTTAAATTTTTTTAATTAAAATTTATATAAATTTTTTTATTATTTAATTTTTTTTAAAAAATATATTTTTATTTTTTATATTAAAAAATTTTTTTTTTATTATTTTTTATTTTTAAATTTTAAAAATTTATATTAATTTTTTTTTTTATTTTAAAAAAAAAATTTTTTTAAATTAGCGGCATTTTTTTTTTAAATTTTCAGGTTTCCTGTTTTTTAACAAAATTTTTTAATTTTTAAAAGCAAATCTATATAAAGAATTAAAAGACCTTTTTAACGGATTAAAAGGGGGGCCATAACGTTTCGAACTTATGGATGATTGTCTTCAGGAAAAATCATATTTTGCTTTTTTCAACCGACTACACCCTGTATCCCAATATTTTGAATCAATAAAATAAATTTTTTTTAAGATGAGTTAACCAAACCTATATTAATTCATAATATAAAGATACAAGTTGTAGTATGTTTGGGGAAAAAAAAAAAAATTTCCGGAAGACAATTATTCATAAATTCGAAACGGTGACTCCCGCCCAAAAATTTTTTAACCTAAAAACTTTTTTTAAATTTTTTTATAGATTTTATTATATACGGGGAGTTGCCTTTAAAAAACTCAAGAAATTTTACGATAGACAAAGGGAAAAAATGTAACATTTTAAAATTAAAAAAAAACCTGCTAATATAGATAAAATAAGCTTTTGTAATTCTTTTTACGTGAACAAGTTTTAAAATATTTACCGTATTTGTATAAATTTAAAAATAGGTAAAAATTTAAAGAAAATCCGAGACGTTGCGACACAGACCCATACTGTTACATATCGTTAAACGTGTCTTTGGAACTGCTTTTTAAATATATAATAATAAATAGGGTGTCCCATTTAAAATAAGGAAGTGAACACCGGCGGCCAACACAATGAACACCCTGTATATGTAAAAGTAAAATTAATGAAAAGTATAAATTAGTCCAAGAAACTTCTGTCCCATCTTTATTTTTCAAAAGTCTGCACTCTGTACAGGGTCTTTGATTATATTTACGTGGCTTCTGGAGCCTTTAATTTTAAAGACAGAAAAAAATGTTTTATATAAAAATTGTAGGATTTTTCCATATTATCTTTTGAAATTATGAGTAAACCAATATCGCAATAAAAAATGAAAAAATATAGGCAACTTCAACTTTTTTAAATGAAACACCCTGTATATTATGCGCTTCGATAAAAAATCTTTTTTTTCTGATTTAAAATATAATTACATTGATGATATTTGGATAAACCATTTTTTGAATATTTAAGCTTAAAATAAATAAATTAAAAAAAATCATATCAGTATCAAGAAAGCTATGAAAACAATAAAATTGTTTTAATAAATTTGACGTATTAATATAGTAAAAAGTTGAAATTTATCATTTTAACTATTAAAAGTAGTTTGTATTGCTTTTTTGTCAATGGGCTATTTAGAAGAACAAAAAATCGCTATTATGCGTCTTTTCTTTTTTATGGTGACAATAATAATGTGACCAGAGTGCAAAGGGAATATTACTTATTATATCCTTAACAACAAGTACCATTTATAGATACTATTAAATACATAGTAAGAAAATTTATTGAACGATTAATAAGAATAAAATTTTACAAATTTTATCCTTATAAATTTATGTCCGTTTAGAATCTTCCTGAACAAAATATGTCAGGACCGACCTAGGTATGCATTGGAAATAACTAGGTTTATGCAGCAAGATTCAAAGTTTTTTAATAAAATTCTATTCACCAACAAGTCTTCCTTCACTTTAGCAGGAATGTTTAATCACAAAAATAAACATTATTGGTCCAGAGAAAACCCTTACCAAATTCAGCAACATAACAATTTTATGGTTTCCCTGGATTTCTTGATACTAATATGAAACTGTTTTGCAATTTATTAATAATTTAACCTAAAATATCTCAAAAATGGTTCATCCAAATATCATCAATGTATATACATTTGAAATCAGAAAAAAAGATCTTTTGTTTTAGCGCATAATATACACGGTGTTTTATTTAAAAAAGTTGAAGCTGCCTATATTTTTCCATTTTTTTATTGCGATATTGTTTTACTGATAATTTCAAAAGATAATATGGAAAAAATCCTACAATTTTTATATAAAACTTTTTTTCCTGTCTTTAAAAATAAAGGCCCTAGAAGCCACGTAAATATAATCAAAGACCCTGTACATAGTTTGGATGTTTATGTTTACGGATTAAGATAACATTTTAATAACGGCCCTAGGACATAAAATTGAACTTTTTTTCTTTAAACATAAAATAGCTATAAACTAGGATTATAAACACTGATCATAAAGGTTTGTTGCCATTTAAATTTTCTAAACTCTCCGTTGCAGCAGTCTTAAAAATAATATATCACGCTGTAAGCCCAGCATTAGTTCAGCGATAAACAATTTTCAACAAAGGGTCTAAACCCATAAAGTTTCAGTCTATTATTCATCGACATGGAGACATGGAGAATAGTAACTTAATTTACATTATTATACCTAGCTGACGTATAAATCTGGACCAGACCACGACTACAGTTTGCGATATATCGTAAACAGACGTTCTCGCACGGTTAGTGGCACAAATTTGAATTTGTGTACATTCGGTACATATATTTAGTCAAAGGGTTGCAATGCAAATTTGTATCGTTGGATAAATTAATTTCGGGACTTATGAGATAATTATGTTAGAAAACGGTCATAAATTTTATAATCAAATTAAAAATTTTACTAATATATATAGCGCAGTTTGCAGCAATTAAAACAATTATTATTTAATTTACTAAAGATTTAAACGGGTACTATTAGGATATAAAGCTATTTTCTTAAATAATATTATTATTCTGAATATAGTGGTAAAAAGTATGGATATAAGCTTAAGTCTGCAATACACGCTTCTTATATGACATTTACATACAGGGTTATTCATTTTAAAGTAAACAGGGCTTTATTTTTAAACTTCTCTGTACTTATTCCCTGTATATTTTTATATCAATAAATAAAGATTTTCACGAACAATTTGGTAATATAGGGGTTGCTGGGTTTATTTCCTGCGGTTCTGCTGCAATTGTCTAAAAACTGCATGATACTATGAGAATAGTTTAACCTGAAAAAATCTGGCTGCCACAGATCACAGGTGCTTATTGATCAAAATCAAAAATTTTAAAAATACGTTTATTACTTTTTGGAGTAGTTTTATAATGAGGCTTTCATCAGAAGAACGGCTTCAAATTATAACCCTCTATTATAAATGTGGAGAAAAACGCCAGGGAAACACAACGAAGATATATTGCAAATTTCCACCGAAATATATCAGTAAAAACGATTTTAAAACTAAAGGTCTTATTCGAAGAAACAAAATCGTTACATATTAAAAAAAGGACTACAATTAGAAAAAAAAATCCGGGATCGAGCTATTCTAAATTATTTTACTTTGTATCCCATAAAGTCAATTACTGACGCAGTAAGAGACTTGAGGTATGGCTGCAAGAAGAAGAGTAACCTATGTGACGGTTCAGAGAACACTGAAATATTTTAAGTATCTTCCATATCACGTTCTTCCAGTGCAGCATTTAACACGTGAACAAAAGGAACTTCGCTTTCAATTTGTTTCCCAAATTTTAATCCATAAACAAGATAACGATCCTAACCTGTTTCAAACGATTTTTTGGACAAATGAAGCTACGTTCACTACATCGGGAATGTTTAACCGACGCAATACGCACAGCTGGGCAAGACAAAATCCCAGGAAATTTCAAAAGATTAAATACCAAGGGAGGTTTTCTCTTCATGTCTGGTGTGGTGTGCTTAACAATAGAATTGTCGGGCCAATATTCTATGAGGGATCCTTAACTGGAGAAAGATATCTTAATCTTCTTGAAAACGATACTGAGGACATTTTAAAAGAATTGCCATTCGAAACGTATTGCAAGATAATTTGTCAACAAGACGGAGTGCTGCCCCATGCTGTTCGTCAAGTTGTGTAGTATCTTAATCGCCGATACAATCACTGAATTGGACGTTATGGCACTATTAGATGGCCACCTAATAGTCCAGATATTACAATTTTGGACACTTTACTATGGTGTCACTTGAAGAATGTCGTTTACCAAAATGGGAACACAAACACGGAAAAAATGGGAGAAAAAATTGTAAATGAAATTAATCGTCTTAACCAAGAACCTTAAATAATATCGGCGAGCTTAGAAAGGCTAAGGAGGTGTTATAGATCATGTTTCGAAAATAACGGGGGTCATAAAGAACATTTAAATTATTAGTAATATTATAATTTTTAGTTATAAGTGTTCCTATTATCACCATATCTTACCTCGTATTGTATTTTAATTTTTTCCGTTTATTGTAATTTTGCTGCTTGGTGTAGAAATAGATATATAATATCATTTTTAGCATATAATATAATTTAAAGCCGTTCTTCTGATGAAAAACTACTCCAAAAAGTAATAAACGTATTTTTAAAATTCTTGACTTTGACAAATAAGCACCTGTGACCTGTGGCAGCCAGGTTTTTTCAGGCGAAACTATCCTTATAGTATCATGCAGTTTTTAAACAATTGCAGCAGAACCCCAGGAAATAAACCCAGCAACCCCTATAACACCGAATTCCTCGTGAAAATATCTATCTATTGATGTAAAAATATACGGGGTATTCCCGTTTAATCAGTTTTATCACATTCAATTCTTTACTTTTTTAATATTAGATTTACTATATTGACCGATTTGTATCATTGACTGATTTGCAATATTAACCTTTTTAGACACAGTAAAATACCGAGTGTCAATTTAAAATTTTTGAATGCAAATATCCCGAAAAGTAAAATAGTTGGAAAATTGTAATTTAACATATCTACGTTATATAAGTAGAGAGAACTAGAGCTACCATAGTTCAGTTAAAAGGTGAGTCATCCCCTTGGCGCCCCCAACCTTAAAATTTTAAAAATCATCACCTTTTGTGATGCCCCAAATCAAAGGTCTAGTATTTTTCTACATAAGATTTTTTTTTTTCATTTAATACAGGGAATAAAAAGCATTAAATTATGCTTTTTATTCCCTGTAAAACAAGCTATATTTTACAAAAATACTAATTAATTTGATTACATGATCAAAATACATTCCATCTTCTTTTAAATAATCTTTTTTTTAAAGCTCATGACATACTGAAACGTTTCTGTTGGAATGGATTTTCATTCTCTAATAGTATGTTGCTGCTTACATAAATACATGGTTTTTTAGATTTAAAAAAGAAACTTCATAGCCATACAAAGAATCGAAAAATAGTTTTTTTGACACTCGACAAAATATCACAAAGGCTAAGTTAAAATTTGGCAGTTGCTATTCTGCTACGACCATTTATATTGCAAATACCTATCAAAAAAAAATATGAAAACATTTAATGTTATCATGTATAGATTTTAAATATACAGAGTGTGTCATAAAAAAATACAGTTTGAGCATCTAATCAAAAAAAATAGCATTTTAATAAAACACATTTTTTTATTTGAATTGTGTTCTTTTTTCCCCAGTATTAAATAAAATTAAAATTGTTCAGATTTGATTAAACCTTTGATTAAGGATATCACAAAAGGGGTATGTCATTTGAAATTTTAAAGTCGGAATGTGGAGCGTCCCACCAACCTTACATTAGTTTTTTTCTTAAAGGCATATTATTCCTACCATCGCACGTGATATACTGATCGTCTTTATTTATTTTTTATATCTCGGGACAGTTCAAGAATGTGCAGGGTTTTCCATAATTGACTACCCATTTTAATTGCTCAGTAAAATTGTAAAAACTTAATAAAACTAACCTTTTATTACACTTAATTACAATTCACTCTTTAAGATTTACTATAACCTATAACATACGACTTATCCAAACTTTTAAAAATTACGTCTTTTAAGTAAGTGCTATTAACTTTAATGCACTTTTCAAGATTTGACAAGAAATGATTCATGACACGATGAAGGAAAACCTGATCTATTCACCGGACCTCTTCAGGAATTTGGACTTTAAGATCTTGGATGTTTTTTGGACAAGTTGCAAAAACCTTTGACTTTAAATAGCCCCACAGAAAAAAGTCTGGTGCAGTTAAGTTTGGGGACCTTAAAAGCCAATTTAAATCCCCAAATAGTGAAATAAGTCGGCCATTAAACACTTCTCGCAGAACTCTTTTAGAGTTTTTAGCGGTATGTACTGTCACTTCATCTTTTCTATTAAGTTACTCTTTCTGTTTTCACGCAAAAAAACTCGTTGTTAAACTGAAATGAGAATTTAAACTAAACATTAAATTATGTGTTCAAACCTAATGATGCTGTATTGGAAAAATGACCTTTTACAAAAATCTATGTTTCCTAGTTTTGTGACAGGTGCCTACTCGATTATATTTTTTTGATTCATATTCCAAAGGTCATAGAAGACCTTAATAATATAAAAAACGTACTGACTTATCTCATATAGAATTTATTTCAATATCAAAATAGGTAGTCTATTATGGGGAACCCTGTATAAGATCAAAGAACGTATTATGAGTATCTCAAAGGAAATAAGAAGCAACTCATTAAAACTTAAAACTTAAAGTTTGGTGGAAAAACAAAGCGCTCTGCAGACAGCAGATTCCACAGTTTAGACACTTTGGAGATTAAGGAGCAGACAAAGAGGGAAATTTGATACTCCCAAACATATTTTAAATAAATGTAGAAATTCCTGTTACTCTATTCGTTGCAAAGGAACAAATTATGCTGTTTGGTTCTATCGAAAATGGGACACGGTGTATATTATCAGTAGCGGCTCGATAGGTCGTCTATTTTTTGAATAAAAATGCTTTTTAAATTTTTACAATTACAATCCAATAAATAATTTATTTTTGGATTTTATAAAATTAAAATAGAAAAAGATTGATATCCTACGAAAGTACTTAAGTACCTATTCAGCTTGGTGCACGTACAGATAAAACAGATTTGTAATAAATGAGACTTGGATGTCAAAATAAAAACATGTGCCTGTACATTTAGCGTGTTTAGATAAGCCACTTGGGTGAATAAACCGAATATCATTTTTTAAAGCAGCCAGTCATTTTTAAATTATTAAAAAATTAACTAACTTCCATTTGACATTAATTTATTGAATGTTTTATTTCGCAATCATATTAAAATAGGCTATTTATAATATTTGCGTTAAAAGCAATTTTAGCACGCCTATTATAACATTCTTTAACTTCTAAATTCTACTCTCAGAACCAGGACTGTCAAAAATGGTTCTACAAAATGACTCCAATGTCATAGGAATACTTATGGTGTCATTCCGGGCTGTTCTAAAGCATAAAAGGAATACACGAATACACCAATTGTCTATCGTTTACTAATTCTCAAAATGACTGAGCAGGCAGTTTATTTCTCCGTTGTGCGATGCATAATAGTTATTTTCCAGTTAATGTAGAAACTAAACTAAGTAATATTTTAGCAACGTTCGTGACGGTTAAAAATTTACCACACACGAGATGTCCAAAAACTTCGACAACACAAATCCGCCTTGACCGGATAAATGACCTTATTCTTGCCCAAAGAGAAATTTCTGTCCTAAAAATTACTAAACATTAGTAGTCCAGTCACACTGGAGGGTTTATAACAGAATTAATTTATTTGAAATTTTGTGTGTTGCTAAAGAAGTACTTCAGGAACAAAAGTCACATAGTGCCGATATGCGCTTCCACCCTGGGTGGTTGCCACCCTTTTCAGAGGGTGGTAATTTTTTGCTTAAAATAACCTCGGAATTCGATGGAGGGACAAATTACAAGCAAAAAGTTAGTATATATTTTTTTTCGCTAGATTAATACTTTCGAGTTATTCGCTGCTGAAAAGTTGGATTTTTCGATAAAAAACATTTGATTTTTGAACAGTTTTTTATTAATAACTCCAAAACTAAGGGTTTTACGAAAAAAAACGAATAATAAACAAAACTGAAGCATATGAAAAAACCAAGGAATTTGTTTTTTTATGAGTGTTGTAAGTAAAATTTAAACTGAGATATGGCTGGTCAAAGAAAAGGGATTTTTCGTTGTGTCCTGGAACCGAAATATTTCGCGTCAAATAGCGGCAAACGGGTACATTTTTTGAAAAAAACTCATAGAACACTTTTTAAAGAGCTTCAAAGGACCTTTAAAATAGCTTTAGTAAAAGTCTTTCGCATAAGATTGACGTGAGATACGAGCACAAAAAGGATGTATTTCTCGAATTTTTGTAAAAAAAGCGCATTAAAACTAACGTCATGTTCATTAGGATTGAAATTATTGAAGAAGAAATATATTTCTTCTACATTTTACTTTATTTTGGTGGTATTTATAAGAATAAAAAGTTTAGCCACATTAAAATGTCTAGGTTTCGAAAAAAAATGATTAAAATGATTTTTTTTGTAAATATTAAAAAAATATATTTTTATTAAATAACTTAAAAACTATAAGAGATACGTAAAAAATGATAAAATACAAAAATTTAGGTTTTTTTTTAACCTACAATTTTGTTTGTTTTTTATTTTGGCTGTAGCTTAAAAACTATCGGAGATATATCTGGTTGTGGTTAGTGGCTAGTGCCAAGGGGTGGTTTTAAGGGTTGAATTATTGCAATCATCATAAAAAGATATTTATAGCAAAAATACATTTTTGTAAAAAAATATCAACACTAAAAATGTTTTAAATCGTGACAAATATTTTTTAATTCATTTTCATTAAAAGGGGTGGTTTTAAGGGTTAAAATGTTTTAATTAATAAAAAAATTATTATATGAGCAGGATATTAATTAATATTTTTATTTAAATACATAATTGAAATGTTTTAAGGTGCTAAAACTTTTTTTTCATGTTGTCTTTATAAAGAGAATTTGTTTTTAAAGGTTTTTAGGGGGTCTGAAAGGGATAAAAATTGTGAATAATTAATTTTCATGTTGAAAAACACGTAACAATATTTAAGACACAAAAATAAAGGTTGTGAATTTTATTATAAAAACAAAAACGACCAATCAGAGACATAAAGGATGAAAACTTTTAAGTATGGTAAATAACATGTTTTTAAGACTAAAATTTTTTGGAAAAAGTAATGAGTTATAATGAATTCGGAGGTAATGACGTATTTTCGTTCCCAGTGACTGGACTATACAAACTAGGGTTGGTAGCAACGAAAAAATTATTTATTTAAATCTGCATTGCCGAAAAGGCAAGATAAGTACCCAGACTGCCAACTATTTTTAAATTCTTTAGTTACCTGCTACAAAATTTGGGTTTACTATTTTACGCAGATTAAAAAAAGTCAAGACTAGAGTAGCGCTACTTAAACTGCCCAAAATTAAAAATGCCAAAAGTTTGCTGAAATGCTTGTAAAGTAACAGTCTCATGAGACAGCAAGTATTCTCTTACTAGATTTTTCGAAACAATGCCCTACCAATAATATCCTCTATTATTATGACTTGTTTACTCAAAAAGGGTAACCTGCGTTTCGCTCAAAAAAAAGACACCGGTAAACAAAAGTGATAAATGATGATGTTGCTGAGTTTGTACATCAGTAACTTTACGTCCAAGGAAAATAATTTTATTAAGGTGATATTATAAAACCTACATAACCATATCAAAAGTGCAAGAACTTGGAAAGTGAGTATATGAAGAAATATTGAAAAATCATATACTTGTTGCAGTAAAAAAAAAGGTTTCAGCTAAATTAAGGTCTATATTTGAACCCTTCTCGTACTAATAAACTGTAATACAAGAGACCGTAAATCATAATAAAGTTTTTTCCAACCAAAATATAATATATACTGTAATTTAAGCTTACTTAATAATCACAGTAAACGTCAAGGACAGAATTTTTAAAAGTTTTTTTGTGATTGATCATGGGTTATTATAAAAAAACTAAACAACAAACACAATCAGGACATTAAGGATGCAATAATGACGTTTTTCAGTATGGTATTAATATAAACATGTTTTTAAGAGCAAAGTGAAAACATTCCTTTGGCTTAACAAAGTAATAGAGGTTTTATAGTTGCCAATACTTTGGTCGTATTATTCGAGCTTAAAATAATGGTTTAGCTAAACGATGATAAAGGTGTTTCTAAGCATTATCTATAAAGTGCGTTTTTGAAATGAAAAGGTAAAAGATCCTAACCCAAAATTCCTTAAATCTTAAAAAGAGACAAATGCACGAAAAAGTTTCTTATGTAAAAAGTTGCTGTATGGCTTTGTTGGAGCGTGCTCAGAAAAAACTGTTTTTAATGACTGTTAATAATATTAAAAAATTAGAAAATATTATCGTTATCAGAATTCCAAACACAAAATTCAAGGTATCGCGAGTGTTCACAATTGTTGGTTTTTTTACATAAGCATTTACAAAAAGTACATAGCATTTTTGTTCATAAAAGACCAACAAATCCGTGGATAGGGTTAAGCAGTCTGTTTGTGATGATCCGAACCTTTCCATTCGTAAGTACTTTAAATCTACATTGATCATCACTACAATATATTTTGCCCGATAACTTAACACTGTACCCGTACAAAATCCAGTTAGTGCAGGAATTAAAGCTTTTGGATTCCCATTATTCTTCGGGAAAAGTGACATAATTTGCCCCCACCCACAGTCCTGATCTGAGCCCTATGGACTTTTTTTTATCAAAATCTAAGGTATACGTCAATTTTCCATAATCTTTAACGCAGCTGAGAAATTTTGATTATTACGAAATGGCAGCTATCACGGCGTCATTATGCCTAGCTGTATCTGATGATTTACATTTAGATGATATGATATTTAGAAAATAAATTTCTTAACCATATATTTTAGTAATTTATAAATCAAAAGATAACAACTTTTCGTTTATATCCCTGTAGAAAAAGCCTGATAGATCCAAATAAGAAATAAAATACGATGTTTAATTGGAAGCTATAGATAAACTATGTGTTTTTGAAACAGTAATCCCGGATACTTACAGATTAACAAAAAAATGGATATATGTTTTTTGTATAGTTTACTATGGGATTATGATCAAAAAATGGAAAGAAAAGCAAAATAAATCATCGGCAGTTCCGACTTATTGTGTTGCTAAATAGATTACTGATGAATTTATTATGTTTTTATAATAAAGGTGTGTAAACAAGAACAAACATCGGCGAACAAACGTTTTTCTTTAGTGTAGACAGTAAAAACGCGAACAAAAGTTTGTTTGTTCTTGTTCATACATGTTAGAGTAGACGTCAGGTATGTACACACCGAAAAAACAAACAAGAACAAACATCAGCAAACAAACGTTTTTCTTCAGTGTAGACAGTTAAAATGGCGAACAAACGTTTGTTTGTTCTTGTTCACACATGTTCCAGTGGACGTCGGTACATCAAAGAGAATTTTTGTTTTTATGGTCATCCATAACTATTCCAACTAGTCGAACAAGAGTAAACAAACATTTAGTTGCGCTATGTAGACAGAAAAAGCGAACAATAAACAAAAAACACATACAAAGAAAGTGAACAAAAACGAATGTTTGTTTTTGTTTGTTTTTTCGGTGTGTACATACTTAAAGAGAAATAAATTTTGTTCGTCGTCATCCATAACTTTTCCAACTGGTCAAACGAGAGTGAACAAATATTTGATTGCGCTATTTAGACAAAATAACGCGAACAATAAACAAAGGACACATACAAACAAGGTGAACAAGAACGAATGTTTGTACTTGTTTGTTTTTTCAGTGTGTTTAGAATTTATCACTTAAGTTGTGATAAAATTTCTTTCTGGACATTTTTTGATCCAGATAGACCTATCAGGATTCTTATTGGAACCCAACATTTTCTATCAAGCCTTTTCCACAAGAATGGGTACATCAAATAAAAACTTTCTTTTGAGACACCTTGTACTTTAGAATAATTGACTTCTTTACTTTTTTAAGTGGTTTTTTTCCTACCTTCTGATGATTCAGATTCTGCTTCACCATCTCCCTCTGATGATTCCCCACCAAAGTAACTACCGCTATCACCATCAAAGAAGCTATATTCAGATTCTACTTTCTTTTTAGGTTGTTTTTTGTCATCGCTGAAAATTAAAATAAATTTTATATTTTAATACGATTTTTAAGTAAAATTTAATATACTACTACGAAAACGCAAAAAAAATTAATTAGGATTGAATAAGGAAGCACATATATAAAGTTCTATGTGAAGTATAGTCAGAATTATACCCATTTGTTTCTCTTCGTTTAGTATATTCCAAACAGTGGTGACCACAAACTTTGAAAAAAATTGGTGTCCGATGATTATTTTTTTTATTTTTAATTATGTGAAGTATCCGTCACTGTCAATAAAAAACATTGGTTTGTTAACTTGTTGTCGAAAAGTTATTTTAAAAAATTTTAAATAATGCCAAGAAAAGGATATTATACTTATAACGTCAAGTAAAATTACCAATCGCAGCTGATAATTTTAAATATCTTGCCTTTTTTTCAACTGAAAAAGAAACAAGTCCGAAACGGAATCGCACTTCAAACTGAGAATGTAATACGGCGAACCGGAGATGCAACAAAATTGAGCCCAACAACGATCGAAAATATAAAGAAGAATGGGATAAAATCAGACCGGGATTACGCTTCCAGTATGTCTTCCAAGCAAAAGAACGCAAAAACCAAAATTACACTATATTTGAAAAATATAATTTGGGGCACAATTTATTCTATATACGCCAGAAAAAAATATGTAACATTGGCAACAATAAGAAAAAGTTTAGGGAAGAAATGAAATATTTTATTTTTTTCATCGATTTTGGAAGAAGATGGATTAAAAGTATAGGCTTCAAGTAAAAAAAAAATCAAATAATACAAAATATTTGATGGATTTGCCAGATATTGTTTATAAAAGAATCAATTTTTTAAGGGAGTATAACAAAAACAGAAATTCGATCCGGAAGGTTTTACTGAAGTTTTTATTGACGAGACGTGAATTCTTAAGCGGCCCTCACACGGTCAATATTATTGTCAATATTTGTTATATTGACGACAATATTAACAAAAATATTGACCATTCAAGGAGACACACTTTAATATTGTCAATATATTGAAGGATTTTTACAATCCTGAAAATATTCTGGGCGTAAACAAATATATTGTCAATATTTTGATCGTTCGAGGGCCATATTGACAATATTTGCCTCAGTCGCTCTATGACCATGAACGAAACGTCACCGTCGTCTCCGGTTTTACCGGCAGAGTCGATAGACGACACACACAAGCGAACATGGTGAACGCGAACTATTAAAGGCTTTTATCAGTGTGTATAGACAAAATCCGATACTCTGGAATACCTCACTGAAGGAGTATTCCGACAGGGATAAAAAAAAATAAGTGCTATAAACAATTAGTAGAAATTTACAAAAGCATTAAAAAAGATGCTAAAATTGAGGACGTGAAAAAGAAAATTAATTCGTTAAGAACGAACTTTATAAAGGAATTTAAAAAAATTAAGGATTCTCAAAAAACAGTTAAACATCATACCCAGATGATTAACTGTCAAAAATTTGCTCTGAAGTTAAAAATATTGATACAAATATTGATCGAGGGAGGACCTCATTATAACACATATTGTCAATACAAAATATTGACAATAATTTGGCCGTGTGAGGGCCGCTTTAGCAATAGATGTTCATTTTCCTTCATTATTAGTGATTAATCATAATAATTGTTAATTGTAATTAAGTTTGTTAATAAATTAACACCAAAAGATTATTTTAATTTTTTGAGATTGAAAGTGTATAGACGAATGTAAAAATTATAATATACTGCTATATCATTGTTTGTTAACTTCCGAACGTATAAAAAAAATAACACACAATTAATTTCTGAACGCGATAGTAAATTTTCTCACCTAATATTAATCGACAAAAATTTCTATTTATCTGTTTACGCCATACGTTTTTTCTCACCTGGATGACGTAACTACAGATTGGTATAATTTCGACTTTATTTGTTAGATAATTTAAATTAATTTGTTTTCTTCCAGATAATACACGTTTTAATTGTAATTTTATTACCGAAGATCACAACCTTCATAAAATTAATCTGTAGATTTATTTAACCCCAATAGTTTGTACATTGAATAATTTCAGTAACAACACAAATTCACATATTTTCCGAAATTCTGGTAGAGAGAATTTAGCCGATTACATATTTAGTCCAGTTATTTTACTATTCTAACAAATTCGGTTTTCGTACAATTTACAAATGGTAATATGATGTACCTATTTTCTATTATAAAGAATGGTAAATTTAGGACATTATGTGTTTTTCATATTAATAAATTGTTTTGTTTCTAAATAAAAGATAAGTATCACTTTTAAAGGTTTTGTTTTTACCTTCTTTTTTTATTTGAAAAGAAAATGATATCTAAACTTGATTTGTAAATCCTTATATCCCATTTAATCAAATTCTGGTTAAGAAAATGTCATTCTATTTTTATATCCAAATTTAAATTCTGATAAAAGAGAGTTTGTTTTTATTTATAGTTTTCATGTCCTGATTTCTATTTTAGTCTTACTTTAAATCCCCAAATTCTTCTCGATTTTATACATTTGGTAGAAAATAGACGACATAGCAGTCAAAATTCGTTCGTTTTCCATAAAATTTAAAAAATGTTTCCCAAAAGATATTTTTTAATTAATTTTTGATTTTTTGGAAATTAAATTAAACTTTAAGTAAAAATAAAAGCTAATACCTTTTTAAAGCCCTTTTAAAAATGACAAAATTAAAGAGTAAAGCTACTTCAAATCAATTATTATTGTTAAAACTATTTTCCCATTTTTTTAAAGTAAGAAAAATAAATTTTGAAAAATAACAAAAGCATTTTGTCTATTACTTTTAGTGATTAACCAGTAATGGATGTATTGTTTTTTTAATTCAATTTTTGGAAAGTAAAGTTCTTAAGACAAAACGATTGACTTAAAATGTTGGATCAAGTAAAACAATAGTAGCAAAAAATTTCAAATACTTCTAATATGCGCCAACTTTCCGACTAAATAAAAGCGTTTTTAAAAATAATTTTGAAGGACATTAATTTTTCCTATATATTATACCTAATAAAAAACTCAAAAATCTAATTTATACATTATACAAAGATTCCTTTTCTCACCAGGACGAAAAAGTACTAATGCTTTTTTATAGGTATTTTGGTATATTTTTTTCACAGAAAATCTACTTATTGATTTATTACTGAATATTTAAAGCTGTTAAACATTCGCTGAATTTTTTTAACTTCAATGTTGTTCATGTATACTAGTTTAACAAAACATCTATTAAATTCCGAGTAGACAGAGTTTTACCTTGAATTTAACGCTTTAAAACGATACAAAATGTTTATGACACATGTTTGGTGACATTTTAAAGAATATTTAACAATCGTTGGTCTAAAACTTCGTTATTTTGCAAACAAAATTCTGTGTTCACCAGGTGTTACTTATTTGTTACTGAACAAGAACAATGATCTACGAATATTTGAGACAAAATTTCGCGTTTTAGACGAATTACTCGAGTAGTGAAGGCAAAGTTAACCTTTACTGGCGTACTTTAGCGAAAAGGCGAAACAAAACAAGCCAAACTCCCTTTGGAGTTATTACAGTATGTTGAAGAGCACAATTAGTTAAAACAAGAACGTCGACATTAGTAAATTCTTAAAGCTCATAGCTTTATTGAAGTGGAAAAATGAAGGGTATAAGCCAAAAAAAGGCAACAATTTTGAGCAAGGCGGAAGTTAAAGAATTTATATTGCATGCTCCAGATAAAGAATTTTTGATGAAGGTTACCTTAATTTTGGAGTTTGTGAGCCACCCGGCGCGAAGAACTTTCAAAACGTAAAGTTGCTTACATCCAGGACCTTTAAGGTTCACTTTTAGTATCAATCAAAAATACCAGAATTTCCAGAAAAAAAAATTGCAAATAAAAGTATTATCAGGTGGCAGCATTAGCGAAGCCTCCACATGTTCATATAATATGTGTACCACAGCTTTTACATCTTTGCCTCACGTAGAAAATACAATGAAAAATCAACTTGACAATACAAGCCGCCAAATATTGCCATCACCAGAACTTTCGCCAACCCAGATCAACCCACTGCCAGAAAATCACCATCCACTTATGAATTTTGTAAATTGCAGCAACTACATCTTTAATTTGGAGTTAGATTGATTTTTGGGTAATTTGTTTAATATGTTGTTCTTGAAATAAAAATTAAAAAAGAAAATTAAAATTTGTTTTTTTACTGTTACATCTATAAAAAAAATATGCAAAAAAATCTGTTTTTTATACACGAAATGCAAGCCAAAACAGAAAAAGCATACTAAACAATCAAATTTCACCAAAAATCACTTTAACGCCCGCGGGCTTTAAATAAACTCTCGGGCGTTAAAGTATCACTTTTAGCTCTAAACTGCACTTTAATGCCCTGTTGTGCATAAAGTCTAATAATAAACTACCTCTTACTTAAGTCAAGCACGGTAGGTTAGTACTTAGACTTTAAGCATCCGTGGACTATTCCAAGATAAAAAAAATATTGCTACTTTTTCTTTCCTTGCTTGACACTTTCTACTTTGTAGGACTATAATTTTCTAAACAATAATAACAAAAGATTTTTTATGAAAATAATTGGGTTAGCTTGTATCCTTATGAAATTGATATAAACTAAAAATAAACATCGCTAAAAAAATGTTTTGGCCCATGAGGGGATCGAACCCGCGACCTTCGCGTTATTAGCACGACGCTCTAACCAACTGAGCTAATGGGCCAGTTACTCCCTGGTTTGTTTAGAGCGTATTATTTGCTAAACAATTTATATTTTAAGAAAAGCGTCTAAACTGGTTAGGACCAGAAAAGGAACATAAATATTCCTTAACGCAAATTTAAAAAATCTTGAAATCTGGAACCATGGAGAGATAACATCCTCAAAACATTTGCCTTATATACCTGTGCTCCCTACGTTGTACGACTAATATCTTCTAAACAATATTTTAAATATTCATTTATTAATTTACTTGCATAATTAAAAAAAGATATAAGTTCTGTTTGTTACTCAAACATATTTTACACTATTTTACACTTTTTTTTACCTACGTAGTCCTAAAATACTCCTTCCGTAAAAGCGCCACGTAAAAAAGAGTGTAAAATAGTGTACACTATTTCTGCATAACAAACAGACCTATAAAGTAGCCACCAGAAGACCAAAAATTTTAATGGCCCATGAGGGGATCGAACCCGCGACCTTCGCGTTATTAGCACGACGCTCTAACCAACTGAGCTAATGGGCCAATTACTCCCTGTTTTTTTTTTGTATTACTAAAAGTAATAATCAAATAATAAGTTTAATATAGTGATAATTATTTACAAAATTTTATTATATTTATTGCACGATATTTAGAAAATAGTAAATAAAAAAATAAATATAAACTCCAACACATACTTTCGCAAATTTGAAAAATATTAAAAACCTTGATTTAAAAAAGACCGACAAATTTCTTAATTTAAAAATAAAGCGACATAAATGTTTTCCGATGAGTTGACAGTGGCGAAACAATAGGGTGGCATGATGATCACATAAACAAATATTAACAACCTATTAAAGCCAACAAAAATTTTGAAAATTTCTATAATTGTGCTTGAAGAATCCCTAAACATAAAAGTCAAGGGCTTGCTGAAAAGAAGCGGTCTCCTACCAACCCTTATATTTAAAAAAATCAGAGATTAAGAGACTGTGTAAAACCTATTTACTAATTATATTTGTTTCGTTTCTACTTCTACATCTCGTAGCGTCACAACCCTTTGTGGGTCTTAGTTGCATCTACGACTCGTCTCCACCCATCCCTGTCCAATACAACCTCCTTCCAGTCCCGTACTCCCAAGACTTTTACATCTTCTCCGATATTGTCTCTCCATCTGAGCCTTGGTCTTCCTAAAGGTCTCTTTAACACTGGGTTTTCCACTCATATCCTCTTGATAAGACGATCATTCGGTAATCACAGTACGTGTCTGGCCCTTCTGAGCCTTGATGATTTTATTTCATTTACTAAGCTCGGTCTTTTGTACATATTCTTGAGCTACTCATTTGTTCGTATTCGATATTGACCCGTTCTCTCATCTACTGTAGGCCCAAAGATTTTCCGCAACATCTTCCGTTCAAAGCGTCTTAGCACTAGTTCGTTCTGTTTCGTCATTGTCCATGTTTCCGAACCGTACATAATAATTGGCTTGATAACTGCCGAATATATCCGTATTTTAAAGTTCCTAGATATCAGTCGGGACCTAAACAGGTCTTGTAAGACGAAAAATATTTATGGCCCTTTAGTATTCTTGCTTTTATTTCGCTACTGATATCGTTATCCGAGGTTATAACTGCCCCTAGGTACTGAAATTGGTTTAAGCATTCGAAATTGTAGGTTTCCATGGTTAGGTTTTATCCTATTCTGTCCCTTCCTGCTCTCAGTCCGACGTGCATATATTTGGTCATTTCTGGGCCCTTATTTGTAAATATTTCCATACCAATATTCGTTTCTTTGATAGCCATGTCCAGCACTATGGTGACAGGCCATCGCCCTGTTTTAGGCCATTGTTGATGGAGAATGTTTCCGTATTGTCTTTCCTATCCTAACTTTGGCTTTAGAGTTTTCTACCCATATCTTGGTTAACTTAATGATCTTTTCTGGTACCCCTATGCCTTTCAACGCTTGCCAGATACTTCCCCTGGTGATGCTATCGTATGCCTGGTGGAAATCTACAAACACTTGGTGAACCTCTCCGTTAAACTCCCAGCTTTTCTCTAGGAGCTGTCTTATGGTGAATATTTGATTTGTTGTTGATCTCTTGGGTCGGAACCCGCATTGGTAGTCTCCTAAGTTGTCTTCTGCATATGGGGATATGCGTCCTCTTAGTACATTTGATAACACCTTGTATGTTATATTTAGCAGGGTTATTCCCCTATAGGTTTTCTTTCTTATAAATTGGGATGATGATATCCTCATTCCACTCCTTTGGCAGGGTTTCCGTTTTCCTTATGTTTTTCAGTAGCTCTAGTATGGCAAAGAAATTTTTGGTTTTAAATCCACTTTTGTACACGAAGGAGGAAAATTATCTCCTGCAGAAGAACATGCAGGAATTATTTTATATCTTCACATTTGTCCAAAATGTGCACTGCATTTTTGCTATTTTAACCTTTCCTATGACGTCTAGTGCGGAGCAATCGTTTTCAAAATTAAAAAGATGAAAACTTACTTTAAAAACTCCATAAGACAAGAGAGACATTAAGGAACTTAGCTATCAAACATTTTATGGCCCAAAATTTAAACTTTAATGATGTCAATAACACTTTTGCTGAACAGTAAGTCAGAGAAAAGCAATTTTATTACTTTAAACATTTATTATAATACATAAAATTGTTATTCGTGTTTTTTTTTCATTTAAAAGTCAGGTACCCACAAGAAAATCAACGAAAATTATAATTTAGCGTTCGTACACACTTTCTTACATTGAGGGAGGGCCTTTTCCTGTAATTTGCCACCGGCCTTAATCATATAGCGTCTGTGAGTCGACTTGTTTGGTTTTTTTATATATAAATTATTTAATGAAAATGTTGTGCTTTAAAAAAATTTGGAAAAAGCAACATCTTTGATTCTCATTTACACGTTATAAAAGGCTGTATTTAAAAAACTTAAGAAAATAAAATAAAATATAATAAATTGATGACCAGTGAGAATTTTACAAAATTTTAAGGTGTTGTAACTTAGTTCAAGACTAACAAATTTTTGTATTGGCAGAAACCTGAATAAAAATACGCTTGCACTGTACTTGAAATACCGTTATAACGAGATTGATTATTCATTTTCTTACCCTGTATAATTATCGGGTTTGTGTTAATACGAAAAATATTAGTTTTGACCTCAGTTATAACAAATTAAAAATTTGTAAAATTCTCACTGGTTATAAGCAAGTTTCATAAGATTTGGGCCATTAGACCAAACCTTATTAGTTAAAAAATGAGGTGGCAGGCACGTTTTGCTGGGCACCTTTAAAAAAGATGTATATGTCACACCCACTTGGCGTAGTTGTCCAGTTCGTGAAGTGGAACCATATACTGTAATAATATTTTATTTTACTATCTGGGCAATTTTTATGTCCAGGTTATGAAATGGATATGTAATTTTTTCACTTAGAGAAGCGATACTATATTACACCATCTGGACACAAAAATCATCCAGTTCCTGTACAGTATATTTGGCGTTTGTCCACTTGGTGAAACAATCAGTCGTCGGTGTTTTAAATGACATGAACATTATATTGAACTACTAAAGCAAAAATGTTTTATATTAAAGATAATCTTTATACGCTTCTTGATCAACATTACACGAAAAAACTAACCACAACTAACCAAAAATGTTGGGTCATTGCATTGTAATACAGTAAGTAGATAAATGCAAATATACAGTACAGGAACTGGATGATTTTTGTGTCCAGCTGCTGTAATACCGTCTCGTTTTACCAAGTGGGAAAATGGTATATCAATTTTATAAACTGTACAAAAAGATTGTCCAGATGGTGAAATAAAATATTATTACACTATCTGGTTCCATTTCAGGAACTTGACATTTAGATCATGAAATGGACAATTACGCCATGTGAGTGCGACATATTATTATATAACAGGAATCAGCTCTCTCAGAAACGACCGGAACATTTGTTAAATGGGCAAAATTTAAAAAAAAATTGTTTTTTTACTTAAATTGCTCATAACTTTGTAAATTTTGGTCGTAGAAATATGTTGTAGGAAAAAAAAGTTTTATGACTAAATTTCCTACACGAGAGGATCAGTTAAAAATCTCAAAAAGTAACACGTTTGTTGCAAAATAGCATGAGTTTTTTGGACCCTTAGATTTTTCTGATGACCTTCGTATTTGGCCAGATAAAACGTCATACTATGATAAAACATTGTGTCAAGTTTCATTGGTTCAAAAGTTTTTGCACAATAATTTTGCTGTCCAAAAGCGTCTTTACGAGTACTTTTAAATCATATTTTCAGTTAAATTTTTCATGGGAAATTCGTGGGGATAGTCAATTTGATTATTTGCATTTTTTTATATAACTTTAAACAATTGCTGGAGACGCCCAAATAATCCGATTTTGATTTAAAAAAAAAGTGATAAATATGTGAATATTAGTTTAATATTCTGCAATCGTACGTCAAAATTGGGGGTCAAACAGCAAATAATCGAGAAAATGCGTAGTTTCAGATATTAGATATTAATGATTTTTTTAAATTTAAAACGTCAATATTTTAAAAAACTATAAAAGATACACAAAACTTTATTAAACATAAACTATGAATTTTTACAAGGTCTTTAATTGAGCTTTTATAACCTATTTGTCTAAATGCAATATTTTTTGAGTTATAATCAAAAACCGAATTTTCAGGATTTTTTCTCTAGAGAAAAATTGAAAATTATTTTTTACAAATTTTGAGTGATTTGGGATTTAATTGTTAAAAAAATGGTATATTATTAAAAAAAACAAAAATTATCTTACTAATATTTTTTCCCCATTTTGTACTGAAATTTTTGTTAAAATTATATTTTCGTTTATACCTCCTTTATTATTTATCTAATCAAAAATGTTTATGTAACTTCTTTATCGGTATCTAATTTAAAAAAGCTTTTGTTTTTGTTTTATGAAATTTTTTGTATTTCTTATAGTTTATATAGTCGTAGTCCAAACATTCCGTGGTAGCAGGTTTCTGCCGGTAAATGTACCGTGTCGGTTTTTTGGGGTTCTCTGAATTTTTTTTTCTGTTTGACCCCCAATTTTGACTTCAGATTCGTTGTTAGCGGAAAAAATTCAAAAAATGATCGATATATTATATATATATATATATATATATATTATATATATATATATATATATATATATATATATATATATATATATATATATATATATATATATATATATATATATATATATATATATATATATATATATATATATATATTATATTATATATTATAATATAATATATATTATATAATATAATTTATATATATAATAAAATAAAAATAAAAATTAAATAATATCATTTTTTACATGTTTAACAAATGTTCCGGACCGTTTTGAGAAATGCATATCTTGATTCTTGTTGCCTACAACATCGTATTAAATATCCGTTTATCCAAGCGACCAAATTAAATTCAAAACAATTAACATTGGCCATAAACAAAAAGAATCCCGCCCCATAATTTTGTTGTTCGCATTTTAAATGTATATGTTTCTATTGTTTTTACTGCATTTATTATTAATATTTTGAAAATACTTATTCTACTTTCTTATTTTTAGAATATATATGTTTGCTAAAATATCAACGTTTTTTTAGTTCATGTTATATCACTGGCCCATTAGCTCAGTTGGTTAGAGCGTCGTGCTAATAACGCGAAGGTCGCGGGTTCGATCCCCTCATGGGCCAATTTTTTTTAATTTATTTTTTTACTCCAACTTACTCAGTTAATTCTCCCAGGACAGCATATGATTTTCTGGTTTCCTCACCATCGTCACCACCGGCTAAAAAAAAACAAATATTTAAATCATGTTAAAAATAGGAGATAATCGGCCACCATAATTATTATTAAGAAGTATGTTTTAAGTTTTAAAATAAGTAAAATAAACATATACAGGGTGTCCTAAAGTAAGATAAGCTTTTTTAATGAGAAACATTTTAACAAGTCAATTTTTAAGGTAACCTAACTCATTTCTGGATCTTATATTCCAATATTAGTTATAGCAAATGCCCTCCTTTTAATAAACACCATGAACATATTTTAAAGATTGTTAACTTAAATGGTTTTTTAAATATAAAAACAAAAATTTAATTCGACTTTTATTTATTGGAAATAAGTGATATTTGCACATATGTATTTTTTTATATTTTTAGCCGCAAAGTTACCACTAAAATCTTGCACTTTTCGGATATAGTCCAGAAAACAAAGCTAAAAAAAGTGCAAAACCTGGCAATTTTTTTAAAATGCATAGAGTTGCATGAAAATTTGGAATTATAACTTACCCTCCTCTTTAAAATCTATATTGTGCCGATGGGCGTCTTTATTTTTTAGGGGTGAAAACAAACCCTTTTTTGCTAAAACCTATAAAACTATTCATTAATGTTTAAGGTGAGTAAAAGTTGATTTAAATAAGTTGAAAAAGAAGTATTTTGTTTCTTTGCAACATTATTTGAAATATTTCAGTCCTTAAAAATCAACCCCTATTATGATAAATAAAATATTTACCCTAAAAAATTAATATATTATCACAGTGTTTTGCATGATCCTCTTCTAAATCTCCATTATGCATGTTGCTTTTTATTTTTTAGGGGTAAAAACTACCCCTTGTTGCAGAAACTTTCAAAACTTTCATATTAAAGCTTAAGTCACATAAAATTAGGCTCATATAAATTTAAAAAATTAAATTGTTTTACCAGCATTAAATATAAAAAAAAAAAAAAAGATCTTTAATAGAGAAATTGGAAAATTTTATAAAAAGCATTAAACCCAAGCAAAAGCATTATTTTAATCTATTCTAAAAATGTTTAAAACATATTGCAACCCTTTAAAATCAGCCCTTATTATGATTTATTAAAAAAATGTTTACCCAAAAAAATAACATTATTGCAATAAAAAATGTGACAAAAGTAAAACTAATTTAATTTTGTAATTTTTTAATCCTTTAAAATCCACCCCTTACAATATTACAATATAAAAAATAGAACAAAACCGCGGATTTTTTGAAAAATGCACGAATCGCTTTTAAAATACTCCAAAAATTGTTTTTTTAAGCATAACTCCTTCAGTTTTTGTAATAAAAAAATCTTTAAAAAACGATTTTGTTGGTTTTTTCAAGGGCCATAAGGTCACATATAATAAAACTGTTTTATTTTTTTTTAAAGAGGTCAGTTTAAAGGGCTTAAACAAGGTAGTGCTCCTCTATACACATGCGTTTTAAACGTTTATATTTCTCTTAATTTCTGTCACACAGTAGTTAAAAAAAAACAAAATCTTTGTTATTCAAAAAGCCACAGTTTGAATTCTAGGTAATTTTTACGTATCTCCCTTAGTTTTCAAGTTATTTTCAAGAAAAGGTAATTTTTTATTAAAAAACTAAAATTAGATTTTCACTTGCAGCTCCATTTTTTTCAAAGTTTAGCAATTTAAATCGGTTAAAATTTAAAAATGTATGTATGATACATAGATAAAAAGTACTGAAAAAGGGCTACGACTCATTTTAATTAGGGGGGTAATTAAGGGGTTGTTTTCGAAGATTTTTGCAGTAAAAAAAATTGGTCCAACTTTATTTTAATTATAACTCACTTAACTTTTATGATACAAAACCTTTGCAAATGCTTTAAAAAAGTTATTATTAGTTTTCCTTGAAAAATTTGTAGACTTTGCGTTATTTGTGTTTGATGAATAACAGCTAACTTTTAGCAAACCACAACTTGGTTTGTATTGGTTCCACAGCAATTACAAAAAAAAACATTTTATTTGGTTTTTTAAAAGCTATAATTTTTTATTTACAGTTTTTTTGATAAAGTGCATACCTATCGAATTATTTGCCAAAAACCGTTTAATTGATTGATCGCGAATAACTCAAAAAGTATGCATTTTACAAAAAAATGCATGAAACATTTTTTGCTTAGAAACCATTTTTCTATCGATTCCTGTGATCAAAATATAAAAAGAAATTTTTACCCCCGAGATGATTTGGCAACCACCCCCAAGGTAATGGCGCCCTTTGGCATGATATAGATTTTCATCCTTGGACTATTCCCTACATACTGTCAAAATTTTAAGTCATTCTATGCATTTTGAAAAAATTGTGAGGCAAAATGGTTCGTTTCCTGAACTTATAGGACATTTCTTAAGTATTAAAAATTTTGGTAAATAAACACTGCTTAAAAGTGGCAGCTTTTATTGAAACCAGAGGAAAAAACAAAGTGTGTTAATTCTGAGTAAAAATGATTTTACTTTTGTTTTCGATCTAAATTTATACTGCGACACCAGCTAAGAAATTTTCAAAGAAAACGAAAGAACTAGTAGATTATGCCAATAATACATATAAAAATTTTAAGTAATACAACCCTAAATTTAGAAAATATTCTTTTTTTATAAAATACTTTTTAGTGTATTCTTTTAACTTTAAAAATAATTTATAGAAATTATGAATGTATTTTTTGTTGGTGTCCAAAATATCCTTTTGGTGTGAATTGGTGACAAGACTGAAATTTAATTATGCACCTTATGTTTTATCATTTACTATTTTTGCTTATGTTACAGTAGAAAGCGGATTTTAGATATATACAAATTTTGTTTTACCTTCAAAACTAGCCGCTTTGTAGCCTTTTTCGTTTTCACCGTCAATTTCGGCTTTATTTTCTTGACCATATTCTGCATGCTTTTCGTAGCCGTATTTATCGCCATCTTTCTTGTGGAAACTATCCTTGTGTTTGTAACCATCTTGTCCCCTATCCTTCATTTTTTTGGAGTAACCATGAACGTCGCCATCGTCATTTTCCTTGTCACCATAGACGTAAAGGAAGGCATCTTTTACACCTAAATATAAAATATTTTGATTAAAACTTAAATATGTAATTGTAAATAGAATGTATTATTCTATTTTATCTTTATGACAGCCCCAGAAAGGCTTGTATGAAGCCTAAATACCAGGGCCAGGGCCGAATTTACCTTTTTGGCGCCCGTGGGCTAATATATTTTTGCCGCCATAATATGTCAATATTTTTTGGATATCAGAACGAAAAATTTAACATTAAAAGAATGTAAACTTTACCAGTAATTCTTATAAAAATTTAATAAACAAATTTAACAAAAGTAAATCATACAGAAAACTAAATAACAATCATTAAAACAAACAAATTTTATAATATAAAAACAAAATATAAGTTAAAATGGTAAAACAAATAAGTCAGCTTTTGTACTATGTGTTATTTAATTATGGACAAAACCACATGCTAACATTTTTCTTCGAACCTCTTTTTCTGCAAAATCATTAATAAAATTTTTCATTATATTTTCGTAAAAATTGTTCGAAAATTTGCCGCCCATAATATTTGCCGCCATAGGCTTCAGCCCTTCAGCCTTTGCGTAAATTCACCCCTGACCAGGGCCGTTCTTATCAATTTTGGCGCCCTGGACTATAAACCAATTAGCGCCCTAGGCCTAGGCATTCAAATTCTTAAATATAATTTTTTAATACTTCATTGCAGTTATAAATAAAATCATTTTGTAAAATGAAGTTCCCGTTAACCTATATTTCATTTTTAGTTAAAATACAGGGAGTTTAAGAACCAAGAATAGTGATGGAAATCCTTAATCATTTTTATGATAAAAAATAAAAAAGCAATATATTAATTTGTTTTTTTCTTATGTTAATAAATTCAATTTTATTTGCACTACAATAAAGGTAATACATAACAAAAATAAAATAAAAAGAATTTATAATAATAAAAATATTGTAATAAACATCAAAAAATATTAAAAAAAAACATCCACATATAAGTATACTAATTATAATAATTATTATCATAAATTGAATTGGTGTATTAAGAGTGCTTTACGCTACACCTTAGGGGTCGGGCGAAAGGACGCAGAGACGGTGGGAAGAGACTAACAAACTTCCATTACCACAATTTTCGTATACCCGCATTAAAAATATTATATTTTATTAAGGTTTTTCCAAATTCGGTGTATCGATGCGACGTTGTTTCCGATTGCAAGCCTACAGGAGATAACGTTTTTCGGTAACTATTTTTCACTTAAATGACATAAATTATACACCATTTTAAAGGTAAGGAAATAATCTATGCCTCTGCTGTAACAGATTTTTGAAATATGAGTCGAGTTAAGAGGAAATAGTATCTAAACATAACCGATTTTAGGGTGACTTTCACTGAAGGAAATATTAAAAACTAAATCCAAATTTAAAAAGCTATTACCGCAGAAGCCTAGATTTAAGTGTTAGCTTTTATATAGTTTTTGAAAATTATCGTTAACTTATACCGTTTTTGAAAAAAACATTATGCCCCGAACCCCAAATTGGATCCAATTTTCGCGGCGCGAATGGACCCTTAAATAATAAACTTATTTCTCGCTTTAGTTAGGGCAAATTTATTGATTACACAGGTTTACAAAAAAAAAGTCCCGACCATTTGACCGGGCCATGGTATTTCTAGGTGTTTTGGCGCCCTGAATCCGAATCCGGGGTCAGTTTTTCCCCAGAGGGGCGAAAGGCGCCAAGACGTTGAATTTTGACGATGCATTTGCTGTAAGTTAATGAGGGTCGACTCGGCACTGACACGAGTAACCCTAGAACTTTGCGTGAAATTGAGGTAAAGCTACGTGTGCTGCTCAGAGCTGGCCCAGGGTAGAGAAAGTGGCCCTGGGAGTCTAAACTCGACAAATTCGATTTTCCTGCCAAGATGTTTAATTTTGACGATGCATGAGTGTACTAATAGTAAAGCAATATATAGCTTTACTATTAGTGCCGGGTCGACTGTCATTAACTTACAGCAAATGCATCGTCAAAATTTAACATCTTAGCAGAGAAATCGAAATTTTCCAGCTACACAGATACCGTACCCGCTAAGTTAATAAGTCGCTTGGGAAATGGTACCAGGGCCGCTTTCGAAAATATCACTATTTTGATCTCTAAATGACCTTAAAATCTCGTTTTCCTGACGTGATGGCGAAAAACTGAGCCCGGATTCAGATTCAGGCCGCCGAAATACCTAGGAATACCATGGTCCGGTCAAATAGTCACCACTTTAGAGCTTTCTTTTATTTAAAGAAATTCTTTTTAAAAATTAATATTTTATTTTAAACCGTTTTTTTTAAGAATTTAAATTAAATCCACGTTTAAAAATGCAGCTATTTGCAGAGATCTTAAGAAACGTTCGTTTACTCCAGTTTCGGCCGTGGTTTAAAAATTCCTCATCTTTACGTTCGTGGCGCCCCGTAAGTTACGGCGCCCCTGGGCTGTAGCCCAAACAGCCCATAGGGTTAGTATGTCCCTGCTAATTACTAGGTACGTTGCTGCCGGATTTCGTCATCGTTGACCAAGTACCAAGTGTGGAGAGATAAAATAGCACCATCCTGGAGTGTGCTATGTCACGAAAAATAAAATATTTTGTATACTTATAAAACTAATAACTACTAAAAATAAGATGTGTAGGTGTCATGTCATAAAGGTGAAACCTACATGTAATATGTCACATAGGAGATAATTTATGGGAAATTTTATATTTATAGTTACAGGGTGCAACAGAATTAATATATACACAATTGTAGGTTTAAAACGTCAAAAAATATACAGAATAAATATAGGCAGTTGATACCGTCAGTGGACCCACATTTTTAGACCAATAAGAAGTTATTTTTTTGGGATTATTTAAAACAAGAATTGGTAAAATTTAATATTAAAAGTTTTAACAAATATGTTATTTCACACTATACATATAATTCTTAAGAGTGATAAATCAATCAGTATTACATCTCCGAAAAAAATTGGTTATCTTTGTACGTGGACCTTCGTTAGCGGCCTTATCAGGCACGTAAATAGATAAAAACCTAAATATCACTTTGTCTATGATGTTTTATTTTATTTAAACCTATTATTATTTGGAAATTTTCCTTAAGAATTTTAAAATATTGTTAAATAAATCGCTTAGATTATTTTTAATACTCGTGCCGGCATCTATTTTTTCGTTGTGGAATTTCAGAAGCTGGCACTAAAGATTACTTTTCAAAATGTTTGAGTAAATCGATTTAAAGCTGCGATAGTCTAACAAAATACTGAAAGGTGGCAAAACCAGTTAAGAAAGGTCAAGAAAGAAATAAATTCAAAGCCAAAAAAACTCACAATAATATACATAAATATTTGACATACTTACACATAATAACAGCTGATTTAACGCTTTAATCTACATTTTTTCATTTTTTTAATAAAAGGGTAGTTTTTACACTTTAAAAATAAAAAGCGCAAGTTGCACATACCGGGTGGTGCGTCGCCGAGCGGAACATGGGAAATTCCATGTAAATTTTAAGGGGGTTAATTATTAGCTCCCCAGTACATTTTACAGAAAAAATGCAAAAACTAATTTTATCATAATAGAATTTAATTAAACCAATAGCAGTATCTGAAATATTTTCAATTTATTTTCTCATCAAGCCTATCTGGTCCATTTCAACCATTAAACGTATTGTCAGTAAATTCGAGTCCAAAGCCATCGCAATAAATAATTGTAAATGTTTTACTCAGAAGATCGAAAAGAGATCCGAAAAAAAGAGAGAACTAAACTCCTAATATTTTACTAGGTGTGGAAAAATAAAATACAATAACTTTAAAAAAAATTATAATTACATAAAAACATTAATTAATCAAATGTTCAATCAACCCCCCATTACCAGCTAAACAATATCCCAACCGATCATAAAATTCATTTCTAACGTTGCTAGGTTGATATTTCGAAATTTTATTACATTCTAATGAAATAGCGTTTTGTAGCTAGTTTAGATTCTCAAATTTTACACTTTTTTAAATGACACTTTTTAAGTGACCCCACAGAAAGAAGTCCTGGTGAAAGATCAGGTGACCTGGCTGGCCAAAGTATCCGGTACCGTGGACCAATAATTTTGCCGTTAAAAGCATTTTCCAGGTACTCTCTAACCATACGGGCATTATAGGCGGGGCAACCATCCATTTGGTACCAGATCATTTGATCTTCCCGGACAACTTCTTCCAAGGCGGGTCCGTCCAATTTGATTTTGAAATAAGTCCAAATAGGTTCCTGCTGTCAGGTTATAGTCCATAAAAAAGGGTCCAATGATATGGTATCCGATAATTCCTACGAATACATTTGTTTTTTGGGGATATTGTGTCCGAGAATGAACAAAGCGATGTTCATTTTCTTGGCTCCAATACCGGCAATTCTGAACATTTGGTTCATTGTTGAGGATGAATGTACATTCATCGTTAAAACAAATATTTCTTAAAAAATTCCTATTATTATTTGCTCTTTTCATCATTTTAAAACAAAATGCCATTTTTCGCTCTTCATCTTCTTTCTGCAGCTCTTGATGTTTTTCGAATTTATACGAATAATATTTGTGTTTTTTCAAAGTGCGCATTACCATTGTATGATGTTTATTTACCTCTTGCCCAAAAACCCTCGTACTAACCATTTTGTTTTCCTCCACACTCAATAGAATATTAAGATATCTGTTCTCTCTTTCTTCGGCTTTATTTTCGATATCCGGAGTTGAACATTTACAATTATTTATTACGGTACCTTTGGACCTGAACTTACTGACAATACGTTTAATAGTTGAATTGGACGGAATGGGCTTGGTGGGGAAAAAAACTGAAAACATTTTAGATACTGCTCTAAAACTGTTTCCCGCATAATTCCACTTAATTATGGATACTTTTTTGTCGATTGAATAATTCATTTTTTTTTCAAAAACCGACTGTCACTGATTTATTGACACTTTTTCTCATGTCAGGGACAATATTCATTTTACTGGTATTGTTTGGTTTTACCGTAACCGAAAATTTGGTAATTTTGCAATTACATTTAATTGAATAATTTAAGATTCGCTCATTGAAATTTTTTGAAACTTGGCACGAGGGCTTGTCAGATTGGTTATCTTACATTTTTTCTGTAAAATGTACAGGGTAGCCAATAATTGACCCCCTTAAAATTTACATGGGACTTCCTATGTTCCGTTTGGCGACGCACCACCCGGTATATAACTTTTAAAGTGAAGGATAGTATAAGCTTAATTCCAAATTATCAAAAAATTCGATGCAGTTATAAGGATTTCGGAGGTAAAACCCCATTTTTACCTTCAGTGACTGGACTATATTAAATTTGTAAGTGTTGATTGCACAAAAAATCGACCAAAAAAAATATTTTAGGAAAAATTATCAATTGTGCATCATGTTTTTGATAATTTTAAATCTTAAAAACCTATTTTAGATATTTTTGAAATATTACAGTCTAAAATATGCCATTTTGGATATTGTTGTTATATATTTTTTAAAGGTTTAAAATAAACTTTAAACCATTTTCTTAATTTTATTTAACTAGTTAATACAATAAAAAATTGAATTTTCATATAATTTTTAAATTTATAAACTCGGTTCGATTTAGTCAACCGCAGAACCCTTATTTAAAAGTACAACAAAAACGTGCAAATTTCTAAAATTAAACTGAAATAAGCCATTTTCTTTTTTTTTTCTAAAAATGAAGTAAAAGATTTCTGAGAAAAACGGAAAAACCCTACAACTGGGATTTTTTGTAAGCTTGATTTTGACATTAATATAAAAATATATTTTACCCTTGCACAGGGAGATAAAAACCCATCTTAAATTTATTTTTAAAAAAAGATAATTAACATGTGGCACCTTGTCGGAAAACATTTTTAAAACGAGATACGACTATGTTGCCTTTTTGACATATGCGTTGACAGTAACAACTAACAAAATGGAAACTGGAAGACCTGTATTCCATAAACATTTAATGACAATTCACTTGCTCGTAAATCAACCCCAGAACCTCGTAATAAAAAGCTTACTTCTTTCCTAATAAAACAATTTCCTTTTTTTTCCACTTGCATGTCTAATGCCTAAAATTAAAAATCTTACCAGGTCCTATTAAATCGCCGATATGACTTGGGGCAGCTCTGGCCTCCCTCACAGTACTTTCCACTGTTGCCGTGTCATCTGGCCCTTCAAACATAAGTTCATCTGCGGCAACATTGCCCACAATTAACAAAGAGATACAAACAAAGAATTTGAACATCTTTGGAAAACCTGTGATAAGAAAAAATTGTTAATGTTAGATAATACGTCATAATACTTGAGTTATTAGTCATATGATTATTGGAATTAAATTTGATAATAAATCATAATTTATTGTGAATAATCACTCTTTTAACTTTTATCAAGTTAATGTTGGTGTTCTTCTCGGCTAAGCGTTGGCACCAACTCTTTTTCTACTTCCACGATCAATACCATTCGTAGATTTGCTCACGATAGTACCCTTTACTTTAATAATAAGTTTTTTTAAACCAGTCTCTTATCCTGATATGAAAAACAAAACTAGCCCGATTCAGAAAACAAAAGTAGATATATTTTTATAGGACCTTAAATTAATATTAAATTGAGGAGCCAAAAATTTGGTCTATTTTAATGCCTCAAAAACAAAATACACCATCATGTTCGCTGTCGCGAAAAAGTCTGCAAATATTCATCCCTTACTTATGAGTGGCTAAATTCTGCAAAACAGTCATTCAACCTTGTGGGCGTTATTTTCGAAGATAATCTTAATTGGCATACACATTTTAATTCTTAGCCCCAGCAGCTTCAAAATTGCTCTGATTCCTCTTTCGAGCCAAACATGTTTTTGCCCCTCTAATGTATCTTAAATCAGACCTGCTCTGAGATATTGTGTCCATGTCTGGAAAATGGCCTTTCCTACAATTTTAAGCATTATTGATTATATTCAAAAAAGATCCGTTTGCCTTTCTAATGATCCCACTTTTACAGAAAAGCTTAAAACAATGAAACAACGAAGCAATGAAACAATGATTTTTTTCGTATTTAACAATTCAATGTTTCATACACGTCATTTGTGTCGTTTTGCCAGGTGCGTGCTGGAGCGATTTTAGGGCCCCGGGAACCATTTATCACTTGCAGGGCCCATAAGACATCGCTGCGTAATATTGACAAATAGGAAAACTTTTTAACAAAGTTTAAACAAATATAAAATTAAAAAAACAATATAGATAATCAAATAAAAAGAAAAAGATAACTTAAAAATATTTAACAATAAGATACATACTGACACCACTGAAGGTAACTTTTAAACGCTTTGCTTTTCTGGCATATTCAGTTATTAACTGCATCTGCAGAAATATTTGCTATTATATCAGGTTCGCAGAACATCAGACATAAGGCTTTCAAATTCTTCTGTTGAAGGCAACTACATATGTATATATGTATTTAGTCGTGTAGACTTTAAAGCTTAGAATGGCCCTTCGAAGCAACCTTACAAGGGCCCACCGGAAAACTCCCGGTATCCCGATGGGCCAGCACGCGACTAAAGACTACGAGAGTACTTAAAAACCACAATGATATAACAGATCTCCTCCCTACTTATATAAAATAAAATTACAATACAAAAAGCACAAATTTGTTTCTACTGTAACTGTTAAGGTTTGCATTTACCAATTTTAAGCATTGTAAATAGTACATACAAGAAACTGTTGCTATTTCTTTTCTTGCCCACTGACAAGCTGTCGGGAGTCTGTCGCTCTTTTATAGGTATTTTGCCGGCTTGTGCTTCGTGAAACTATTTAATAATTTTTCCTCTAGCCGCGCCCAACAGAGGAAGACGTAGTGCCAGTCTTATGCCTCCGTTTACAGTCTATCTTGAGAGGTCCAGAACTTCCCACCTTGTTTCCTTTATCCCTAAAGTGCCCAGGCTGTGAAACATGCTGCCTGCATATGTTCCTTTTCCCCCAAAGCTTCAAATCCTTAAGTCAGTGTTAATAAAGTTCCTCTTACTGAACACTTACGGTACGTTAGTAATTAGGCTTTTAGCTAGCCTTTTGTCTGTCCAAAAACAAAAAATTATAAATATTTTAAGCAGCTTATTTTCTGCAATACTCCTTATTACTTAAACCAACGATTTTCGTATAAAAAATACTTCTGTTGAATATCAGTTTAGACTAAAAGAAAAAGAAAACACTTGGCTGCACAAATCAAAATATTTTTTAAGGGCGACAAGCTATTTTATAAGGAAAATGTTTTATTTAATTTTGTCTTTTCAGAAACGTTTATTTTAAATTATTTAAACATTTTCATTTCTTTTTCGGGCGTACTGCTGACCAAGCCTTATCTGTAAAAACAAGACTCGTTGAATGCCACTCGTGTATGCATGATTTTAGAAAAATGTATGCAAAAAGAATCGAGAAATGCTTCCTATCAGAAAAGTCCGAAATATTTGTTAAATAAACAAAATATTTTTTAAAAAACTATAAAAAGCCTTTTTTCTTATTTTTTTGCTTATAACTTTGTAAGTATTGGTCGTGGAGAAAAATTATACGAAAGGAAAAGTTTCATAACTAAATTTCCTATAAGATGAGATTGGTAAGAAATCGCAAAACCTATGAGGCTTATTGCAAAAAAACAATAAACAAAGAAGAGGCAGAAAAAATGAAATTTTTTGCATGGATTTTTTAAAATCTTAGAATGACACATCGTGCCAAAATACGTTAACATCTGTTTAATAGTTTTTGCACAATAATTTTCCAATCCAATTTTCGTTTAAAGAAACAGACAATTTAGCAAATTGGGTATACGACTATTAAACCTAGACATACGATTTTTTGACATATATTAATTATCTAAACCTTTTAAACGTTCTTTTAAAAATAAAAATCGTATAATTGAGGCGCCCTCAGCAATTCTTAAAATGTATAAACAACTGCTTAGGGCAATAATTGTTTAAACAATTTTTTTTTGCTTTAAAATCATTTTAATAGTAAAATATAAATAATAATAAGACAATAATTTTATATTAACCACGCGCAAAAAGTTAAAACTTGCTGTTGTTTATAGATTCGCCATAAACGCCTGTCGACACCCGTCTGTATCTTGCACCCAATCGACCAATTAACAATTTCAATATATTTAAAGAAGTTTCTTTATGAATACTTTTAAACCATATTTTTAATAAAAATTTGTATCAAAAAATAGCAGATATATTCGAGAGAAAAAATATTTCATAACATTAAACAATTGCTGAAATCCCTAGTAAATATCAACAATAAATCAAATGTCTAGTTTCCATATTCTGTACTCTACTCTGCGATTTTTTTAAGGAAATGGGTTTAAAATTAATGTGCAAAAACTCGTGAAGCGAATTTAACAAAATTTGGCGTGATGTTTCATGATGGTATTTTTTTGGTCGATTATGGAGGTCCTCAAAAAACCTAAAGGGTCTAAAAAATCACGCAAGAAACTACGCTTTTTAGCCTTGCCACTTGCAACAAACATAATGCATTTTGGAAATTTTAACTAATCCCATCGTGTAGGAAATTTAATTATAAAAGTTTTTTTTTCCTAAATTTTTTTTTACGCCAATACTTACAATGTTAAAGGGGCTATAGGTATGTATGCAATTATGCTATTTTTTTTCTTTTTCATATTTCGTACATTTAACAAATGTTTCGGACCTTTCTGAGAAAGAGAATATCTCGATTCCTGTTGTATACATCTTTCTGAAGGGTTTCCAGCAAAATTATGCCCGCACCTTATAGATCCAACTAATAATCGATAAGGCTTGGTCTACTAGTTAAATCTATTTTTAGGTACTGACTTTTACCACGAGTTAAATTTTCTGTAAAATCAGTAACAAAATATTTTTATCATCCGAACACAATATTAACGTTTATTTTTCCTCACTTTAACCAAAAACAGAAAACATTTTTTTAACATACCAAAAACGCAAATTGCACAAATTCTCAACAAACTGATCGAGGTCGAATTGACCGACGGCTATTTCGAAAAACACTTTTGAATACGTATTTAGTTCTTCAGATAATCCGTGTACTACTTCGAAATAATAAAATCAGCCTCTTATAAACTGTTTTTTTGTTCCATATAGTTCTTTTTGGAAGGGAAAATTATAAATTTTATGCGGTTTTTTGAATTAGTTAGATAATTCTGTCTCGTTGCAATACTACCTGTTGCTTGTAATAACCGAAGAAATAGTTAATTCTATTATAAGGTGTTCGATAAATGTTACAACATGTCATATAACAATTTATTAGTTGATCGAATTGATCGAGAATAGACGCGAACAATGATTAAATTTAGTGGTTTTCGGTAAATGTAGAGCACTAGATTTCATTTTATGGTTGATTTAATTCTTAGTTTAGGTAAATGACTGCGGTAAATGAAGAATATCTTATTAGGCAGTATGTTTACAAAAAAAAATAGTAAAAACTAAAAACCCTAATAGTACGTAAAAACTGTCTAAAGTAGATAGATAAAAGTGCATTTGACCTAATACAACCTGTAACATACAGTAGGTAAATAACGTATGAAAAAAATTGGATACAAATTCAGGTAATTATTTGGAGAGAAAACCACTAGGTACGCCTTAATGTTTTATAATTGGGCGTCTTTTAACATAAAATTTATTTATACAGAGTAATTTGTGTTGAATATGTTAAGAGATGAACAATTTTTTTAAATGGAATACCCTGTATATTTTTGTTTTTTCAAATTCTACGGAACATTCTAGAAAAGAAAAGAAAACACACATTATAGCTAAATACATTTATTTTCAAGATATAAAGGTTTGAAAATTGAAATCTTATTATTTTATAAAAAAATGTATGCACTAATAACTTTAAAATAGGGTGTTCAAATTGGTGGTCATTTTCAATCTAGCAATGTCCCAAACGATAAATAAAATACTGCTGGACGTTATTTATAATTTAAGGTGTACCTAATATTCGTAATTTCATATCTTATATGCTTCTTTAAATCGTTTACATAATTTTTTTACTTTTTAAGAATCCACAAAGGAAAAAAATCTAACGGGGTTAGATCCGGTGATCTAGGTGACCAATCGATTTCACCCCTAGGCTCGATCCACCGACAAAGAAATACTTCATTCAGATACCTCCGAACGTTTGCGCAGTATTGGGGTGGAGCACTGTCTTGCTGGAACCAATAGGCATTACTGATGAGAAAGACTGCTAATGCCGGAATTAATTTATCATGCAGGAACTGGTAATACCGTTCACCGTTCAGATTTCCTTCAAGGAAATAGCGGCCTAAAATTGTATTTCCAACAATACCTGCCCAAATGTTAATTTTTTGGCAATGTTAAGTGTAATTCCCTTACCCAATGAGAATTGTTAGGGGACCACTTTCGAAATGTTTGTCGATTAACATTTCCGTTTAAACAAAATGTCGCTTCGTCTAAGAAAATTATATTTTTCATAAATATGGGTCAGCATTACACATTTCATTTATTTGCTCACAAAATCCAGCCTCCGATCATAGTCATCTTCCATCAGCTATTAAACCATGAGCATGGATATCACTTCTCCATTTTTAACACTTTTTCAACTAAGACATGACACATATCAGTTTCAAAAGCAACTTGTCGTATGATCGTACAAGGATTTTCTTGTACCATAAGTAAGATATTCAGTTTTCGATCATCTGCTAACCAGAGTTGGGATGGATCCTTTAAAGAGGAATCGTTTCACGGATCCGGATCCTCCTAAAGGAATCGAATCACCAATACGAATCACGATTCCTTTTTTAAGAACAAAAAGAATCGAATCCAGGGAATCGATTCCTATTTATTGGATTACTGGATCATCTTTAGTTTTTATACTTAAAAATGGTAACTACGATAAAAAAGATACTACATAATCCAGATGATCAATCAAGCGTCAAAGATTTTAACACGGAGTCCGAGCCGCGATATATAATTTTAGCCGCCTTTTAAAGTGCTGTAACTCTTACGGCCGAGTGATGATCGCGTTGTTAAATTTAGCAATGGACTTAGCAATTGTTAAAAGTTAACAACTGTTTAGAATGTTTAACAAAACGTCATTGTCAGTGTTATTCAATGATTTTAGTAGGCAACCTGTCAAAATCTGACATTTTGTTAAACATTCTAAACCGTTGTTAACTTTTAACAATTGCTAAGTCCATTGCTAAATTTAACAACGCGATCATCACTCGGCCGTTAGCCTAATTGGTTTTTGGTAAATATTCTTTAAATTTAAATATGTTATTTCTGAAGATTAACATGAATCCACCCTTAAATGGAACACTTTTTCGAACTGTATTTCAAAACTTGCGATGCTAGATCCTTATAAGTTTTTAAATGTGATTGTTGGGATAAACTTAAGTTTTACCAATACCGTTTAATAATTTCTCTGCTTACGGAATATTAAAATGTATTAAATTTTTAAATTCACATTTTGATGACACCCTAAACAGAAATGATTAAATGTCCCATTTAAAAGTCCCTTAGGGTATATCTTAAGACTAACAAAAATTATGAAGATCGACCAAGAACTTTAAATTTGAGTAAAATGATGAGCCTGTTTTTGGATACCACACTCTATGGTTATGAAAAAAAAAATCATTTAAATGTTGTTTTCGGACCTAAAAAACAACATATTTTAGTTAAAAATCACATGTTAGGTGTGTTTCCTTATTTCAAGATTTTAATAGGCAAATGTTTTAAAATGCTATCTTTATTTTTAAAAATCAATGTGATGCTGATAAAGAATCTTAAAAATTTGGAAATTTATTATAAAAGTTTAAAAGGCGGATTTTAGTATTTATTAACCAATTTGCCTTAGATTCGGGATATAAGGATTTTGGGTGAAAATTTGGAAATTTGAAATGGCGTATGCAAAATGGTGGATTTTGGCATTTGTCTCAAATTAGAAATATAAGAAATCGATACCTTTTTGGAGTTAAATCCTTTCAAAAAGAAATCGATTTCGGATCATTTTAAAATTATATAACGAATTCGGATCACGGATCTTATTTTTAAAAAGTAATCGATTCCAGCCTTCGGATCCTTAAAAAGGAATCGATTCCTGGAATCAATTTCTACTAACTCCTACGAAAACTACTTAAACAATTGTCATTTAGAATCGCAGACTTTTGTATTCGCACATAATTAAGGAACACGCTGTATATACGATCCCACTTTTGCTTATTAAGTTCTTGATACTTACCTAACTATTTCTTGTTTGAAATCTAATAAATCTTTTTTAGTGATAGTGTTTTTAGCTAGTTTAAATACGCTTGCTAAAATTGCCAACAATAATCAACATAGCGTGTTTTTTAGTTCATTTTTATTTCTATTTTAGCTAATTAATTAATATTTTGTCAAGGGATTAATTGTATGTGGTGACGATAACAAAACTAATTAATATATTGCAATTTACATGCTAAAAATAAAATGAATATTTCAGTTTTAGACGGTTTTTGCAGCATAAATATATTAGTGTTAGTGGTAGTTGTTCATGGCACAGTACGAAGGAAAAGAAACTGTCCCGACAATATCAATAAAGGTATTATTGTATTGGTTATCCTAGTATATTAAGGCTTGGTACTTTTATTAACGGATAAAATTATTTTCCGGATAATTTCCATAAGAACAATTGTCGTGACAATTGTAACCTTGGAAATTATCCGGACAATAAAGTTATCCGTTAATGAGAGTACCTGACCTTAAAGTTATGTTAAATGCGGATGTGTCAAATTGCGGAACAAATCATCAGGTAGATAAAAAGAATAGCCAAACAGGCTACTTGCCACCATTGAAAATAAGCTTTAAATTGTGGTCATCCTAAGATATGCATATTTATTACAAAATATACGTATTAAAATTCAAATATGTTTAAAATTAATTCAGCGACTGGAACGCTCTGTGATTGGTTAAAACTTTGGTGACGTCACTTGCAAGTCAATAAATGTCACAAGCTTTGTGTTATGTGTTTTCAGCTGTTATTTTCAATCTTAAACTATCTAAATAACTGTTTCGTGACCATTTAAAAAAAAAACATATTTTAAGTAACATAATTATCCGTTTCGTACCTCAAAATGGACATAAATTTTGTGCAAGCCGATGATAGAAACCTACCTGAGAGAGATTGACGCATTTATGATTGTGCGTTTCTTTAAAAATAACGCTGACTTCTATGCTGCAGAACTCAAAAATGTAAAAACAGCTGTGTAAGTACCTCTAAAAATTTTATTTACATGTTCATCATTCAGTATTTCTCAAAATCTTACTGTAGGTTATGTTTATGGAGTATAGAAATAAAAGTAAATTCTTCGCGAGGCTCATTTTGTATTTCGTGTAATTTATTATATTAGTTTTCATCTGCAATTCAATTATAATACTGTTAAGTATAAAAGAAGAAAGTACTAACTTGCTAGGTTTTTAACTTCTAAAACAAACAAAATCATTCTACTCCAAAAGTTAGGTTATACCTTAACGTGTTTATAAGTTATCTAAAGGCGATATTTTGTTGTATACTATAAATCGGTTGGTATTTAAAGCAGGATATTTGTATACTTAGATTAAAGTGATCTCCATACATAAAAACATTTAAATGCGATACAAAGCTGTTTGGATCTCTTCGAGCAAATTGTAACCACTTTTTTCGCCTTTTAGGATTTGTTGGGACAGATATAAACAGTTTTTGTGGTATTTTCAGAGAAGTATTGGTACATTGTGGCACTACACACCATTTGTATACCATTTAAGCCAATATATTCAGAAATTATTAACAAAATTCACTGTAGTTGCCCTCGTTGTTAACTTGACTACTTGCCTATGACGTCACGCGAAATATATGTCGACGCCATTACAGAGACAGCGTTTTAAGCGCGAATTTTAGAATTTAAACTAATAACATTGAGTTTTATTGAAAATACAGCAGATTTCCCAGAAATACAAAATATATTATGTTTGTTAGGTACCAAAGAATAATTTAAAACGATTTTTTAAACTCAGTTAAATAGCCTATTGCGCCCCAAAAATAAAATTTCCAATTAAAAAATTATTACCTGGTTTGACCCAAACAGGATGGAATTAAGGCTGCCCATTATAAATACTATATTGAAAACTGTTAAAATTTGATAATAACTTCTACGCGTGGATAATTAAGACAAATTCAAAAGCCCTTATATTTTGGACAGAATAAACTGGTTTTAGGACTAATAAAGAATCCAGCCCTAATAAGATAGATCTTGTGATTTGTAAAAATTTAAATACAATAAAAAAATCAGAAGCACATTTAAGCTATCTGATAATTTTGGCAAAAATCTGTTAATTTTGTGCTGAATTTGTGAGATTGCTAGAGGGGCTACAAAACGTTGTTCTTATTAAGTATACCGCAGTGATACGCGTAGTAAATCATTTAATGAGAATTTATATTATTTTTTTAGTTTTCCTAAACCATATTTTGAATATCGCCGAAAACTGATTAAAATAAGTAAGCGAAAGCACGTAAAAATTTGTCCCAGATGTGCTAAATGCGATTTGTGGGTAAAGCGGTGTGGACGAGGTGATGGTCGATTTCAAGAAATTGATAATGTTAATAAAGACATATTTGTTCACTTTATTTTAAAGAAGAATGTGGTCCAACAACCGAATATCCAGACTCTATCACTTGTGTAAAAAAACTAGTGATAAGGTATTATATTTAATTAATTATAAATATAATACCTAGCGCCATAACCTCAAATAATAAAGTTTGTCGTAGGCAAAAGTCACTAGAATCTCCATAAGAATTATTTTTTCTTTGTTGTAATTATTTTTATTTCATACTGTACCTTAATATACTACATTACGTTGTCAGTTTGAGTCCGGGAAATGATACATTACATCACTAGACCAGTAAAGTAACTTTACCGGACTGAAACTGTAATTTAGTATTTTTACTAACACAGGGTTAATTCTGAACAATTTTTATTATACAAATAACAATAAAATTACTTATAAACGTTAACGGTAATTATCCAGTTTGAATTATTTGAAATATTTACAGAGGCAGGTATATCTTCTGATTTACCACTATTGGCTAATTTTAACAATCCTTACACTTTTATATTATCCGAATATTCACACTTCAATTTACTTAGCAAAAATAGATAAAACAGTATGAAACAAAACGTTGTACAACACTCGGCCGTGAAATGTCATTAAAGTACTCGTCAGGAAATTCGGACTGCTCTCGTCGCCTTGTCCGTAAACATCTAGACTTGTACTTTAATAGCCCATTTTCGGCCTTGTAACGTAAATTACTATTACTTATGACCATGAGAAGTAAAATACAGTTCTACTGACATCCAAATTATTATTATCCTAACTCTCAACTAGTTTGGCTTTATATCCTCCTTGAGGACGACCATGGATGGCACTTCAACCTTGTCGTAACTGATTACTTGCGCTGAGCATACCCTGAAAAGGCCTATAAGGTTTTAGAACGGCGCGGCATCCGGCTTATTACCACAATGATGCGTGTGTACAACTTGTAAGGTACACAGTTGGAAATAAACTGTCTTCCAATCTTTGTTTTGTTTTTATCTTTATGACACTACGGGTTTATTTATATCATATTTTTATTATACAAATAACAATAAAATTACTTATAAACGTTAACGGTAATTATCCAGTTTGAATTATTTGAAATATTTACAGAGGCAGGTGTATCTTCTGATTTACCACTATTGGCTAATTTTAACAATCCTTACACTTTTATATTATCCGAATATTCACACTTCAATTTACTTAGCAAAAATAGATAAAACAGTATGAAACAAAACGTTGTACAACACTCGGCCGTGAAATGTCATTAAAGTACTCGTCAGGAAATTCCGGAGTCGGCTCCTCCGTCGCCTTGTCCGTAAACATCTAGACTTGTACTTTAATAAACCATTTTTCGGCCTTGTAACGTAAATTACTATTACTTATGCCCATGAGAAGTAAAATACAGTTCTACTTGACATCCAAATTATTATTATCCTAACTTCTCAACTAGTTTGGCTTTATATCCTCCTTGAGGACGACCATGGATGGCACTTCAACCCTTGTCGTAACTGATTACTTGCGCTGAGCATACCCTGAAAAGGCCTATAAGGTTTTAGAACGGCGCGGCATCCGGCTTATTACCACAATGATGCGTGTGTACAACTTTGGTAAGCGTACAACAGGTTGGAAAATAATCATGTCGTTTTCCAATCTTTTGTTCTTGTTTTTTTTTTATCTTTATGACAGCTCACGAAGGTTTATTATATATGTATATTATATCCTACGGATTATATATACATATATAAACCTAAGTACCAAAGTACCGTGAGTGCCAAGTTTTCGGGTGTTTAACCCATTTCTTCCCAGTTGTTCCGTCAACGTTGTCCAAGCACTGAAACATGCAAATGTTGCATTTCACAGCACCTTTTAGACAACGCGGTAGTGCCACCACGGACGTTATTTTTAAATAACTACTACCTAAAAGTGTCTCTCCGGCTCTGGGAATCGAACCCGGATCGCCGGGCCCGCAAGCCGAAACTCTGACCACTACGCTACCGGAGAGACAACCAAACCTATTTGATTAATATTTAAATTAGAGTAAATAAATGCCCCAATCACCGCATTTTCATGTTTTCGATTGTTAATTCTGTTTTCTAGTGGATACAATACAAACTTTAAACTAGTTTCAAGTATTTTTTCTTTTGCTCTACTGTAATTACTCTTTAACTCTGTTACAAAGACTGTTTGGTAATATTATTTATCATTTAAAAGCAGGTTTCTTTGAAATAACTCGAAAACGAATGCAGATATCAAAACGCGGTTTTCGTCAAAGTGTAGGTAAATTTTCTTTTAAACGAGTATTTACTTGAACCACTTATGTTAAAAGATGTGGGAGAAAAACCTATTTGAAAGTTGCATTATTTATATCTTCCCCCACCCTTATTATTAAAAATACGACAAAAGGTTAATAACCAAACCGATGCAGAATTAGTAAGAGTTTTTGCTGAGTTTAATAAAATTGTACCCAATTAAATCTAATTTTGGAGAAAAAATAGGTGTTTTTAATTTACCGTTGCGGTTGCGACATTTTGCAGTAGTTTTAGAAACTTGAAAATTATTTCAAGCTATTTCTTTTGACCACTTTTTCTAAAAATATTTTTCCCAACGCTGTGCGATTAATAGTTTCCAAAATACAGCCGGTGTACTTTCTTATTTCGACTCCCGGTACAATTTATGTACCTAGACAGCTATAAATTTGATTATAGATATAAACTGGTAAAACTACCTAAAAAAGTTTATCGAATTTTAGGTGATTATCGAATAGCTAAATTAGTATTAAACCCATTTAAGATTATGTACATAATATACTAAGTTTATTCAACCAAATAATTATGGGTGTATTACGGTATTATTGCAACAAAAATTTGTAAATTCCATAAAGAATATCTGTTAATAAAACCACAAAGGTTTTGTTTTTAGAATTTCAAAAATAATCCTCGCATTTCATTTTAGTTTACAGCTAATTCCAACACATGCACTCACAGTTACGCAAGACAATAAAACAAATTTGTCTACATTTAGAAATCAATTTATGACGAAAATATCAGGATTTAATCAAATGCTCAAATATTCCCTCCATTAACTGCCAGACAATAACCCAAACGATTATAAAACTCATTTCTTACGTTGGCTAGTTGGTACATCGATATTCTGGCACATTCAGCGGAAATAGCATTCCTTAGCTGGTCTAAATTTTCATATTTTTTATTGGTATAAAGCTTAGTTTTTAAATGTCCCCATAGAAAAAAATCGTTTGGCGAAAGATCCGGAGACCTGGCTGGCCATATTGCGTGGTTCGGGCCTATGATGTCGTTATTAATTACGTTGTTCAAGTATTCGCGCACAGCTCTGGTACTGTGTGCTGGGCAGCCGTCCATTTGATACCAAATGTCTTGATTTTCACGAGCAAGGTTGTTCAAAGCAGGCAAAATTTGTTCCTCTAAAAGTTCCAGAAAGTACTCCGCATTCAAATTTCGGTCAAGGAAAAATGGTCCAAGGATATGGTGGCCGAAAATTCCCCCCAAAACATTAATTTTTTGTGGATATTGAGTCCTTGTCTCAACAAATTCATTTTGGTTTTCGTTACTCTAGTACCGGCAATTTTGAATGTTGGGTTCGTGTTCAATGTAAAAGTGCATTCGTCAGTAAAGCAAATATTTTGTAAAAAACCTCTGTAAGTGTTTGTCCTCTCCATCATCTCAAAGCAAAATTCCTGTCGTCGTATTTCGTCTCCGTCTCTTAATTCTTGGTGTCTTTCGTACTTGTAAGCGTGGTATTTACATCTTTTTAAAATTCGAGATATTGTGGTGTGGTCTTGTCCAGTAATGTCCTCCAGTTGTCTTGTGCTAATGTTTCCTTCGGCCTCCTCTACACAAAGTATCACGTCTAAATCCCTCTCTTTTTGTACAATTTGTCTCTGATTTTCACGTCGATTTTCTTCACATTTGCAATTATTGATTACTGTGCCTGTAGTTTCAAATTTTTGTATCGTCCGTTCTATTGTCGATTTACTTGGTATTGGCCTATTGGGAAAATAGGCTGCAAACATGTCCGCTACTCTTTGATAACTATTTCCCTGATAAAACAATTTTATAATAGTGATTTTTTCTTGATTTAAGTAGTTCATTATTTAAAAATGATGTGACATTGATCTGACAACTTGAGAGTAAGAGGTTAAATAATTTTTCTGGTATTTTATTATAAACTTCTAATAATACAGGGCGCGTAAGAAGACAGGAGATTCGTAACTTATTTTAGCATTTATCTCTTAGCTGGCGGACTGAGAAGAGCTAAAATTTGTACACTGGGTACAACTTTTCGTGCTCTTTAAAAATCCTAATAATATTTTCTTCTAAAATAATTAGGGGAGCCAATATTGGACCACTTCAAAATTTACATGGGATTCCCTGTGTCCCTCTCGATGGAGCAACACCCGGTATATAATATATATATATATATATATATATATATATATATATATATATATATATATATATATATATATATATATACATAGACAGGTTAGAAACTTAAATAAAACTAGCTTTTCGCCCGCGTGGAAAAGACAATATGGGCTGTTTTACTTTTTTCCTTTTCTCACGGGATATTGTTCCCGCGCTTCATTTTTTATACACACTCTGCAGCGTAGCGCGAGTTGTGCGATTGAGCATTTTTATTTTATGGTATTTTATTTGTTATTATTTTTTAATATAATTACCGTTTGTAAATGAGTTCGTAGTACATATTTTATTTTTATGAACAAAATTTCCATCTCCATCCATCGCCAAAACCACCGACATTTGAATAATTTATTTTCGTAAGAAATCGAGAAATAAAACAGTTTTCTCATTTTTATAATTTTTAGTCCAAAAATTACGAATTTCTCATAAAAAAATTAATCCCCCCTTTTAACCCCCCAGGGGATGAAATACCAAAAGTACTAACACTTTTTATTTTTGTGGGTATAGGAAACCTACACACATCGGAGAGCGTTCGCTTTTAGCACTCTTAAACAACATGTTACAAGTAAACATTTTCCCGAAGATCAGCTCTCTAGCTTAAAAAGAGTCCAAGTTATGAACGTTTTAAAAAGTTGTTAATTTTAGCTGTTTTTCCGACGTTTTTTTGCGAAAAATTAGTGATGAGCAAACCAAGACCAAGACCAAAACCGGGCTAGTCTTGGTCTTGGTCTTGGTCTTGCAAGTCTGGTCTTGGTCTTGGTCTTGCAAGCCCAAAGAAGGTCTTGGTCTTGCTGCAAGAGTCTCGCTGGTCTTGCTATTTTTGGTAGTAATAATTTAAAACAAGCAATTTTAAATAAAATATATATTTTTTTAATACTTACAAATAAATAGATGGAGACTATATTTTTTGCTTTAAAATTTTAAAATATACCAATTTTAACCATACATGTACATTTAAATTATTTGATTAAAAAGGATATTTTAAATGTAGGGGTTTATTTATTTATGGCGCTTTATTGTAGTGATAGAAAATATTTAAATTTTCTTTGAAGAAGCATATAAAATTACAATATGAGTACTCTGAGGACAGAAAAAACTTTTAATTTCAACCAGATGTGAAATTTCCTGAAAATGATTCTGATATGTAAACATTGGTTTCTAATTAAAAAAAGGTATTTAGGAAGCTTTTCAGTTCAAATAAACTTTCTATGTTCAAATTAGTCAAACATTTGCCGTACAAAGTTTGTACAAATACTTTATAAACATTCTGCATATACAAGGTGGCTCGATAGTGCGACAAAGATCGATATATCCGAAACCGTTCATAATGGTAAAAAACTGAATATACAAAAATTATAAAAAAAAGGCGTAAAATGTAAAATTATTTTCTATTTCAGAAAATTCACTACCACTCAAGAAAACTTCCTTATTTTTAGCTTTTAACCTAAAATAGAAAAATTATAGCAAAAAATTCATTAAAAAAATCGCTTCCCTGTATATTATGCTGGAAATCTTGAACTGCGTCATATAGGTACAATGTCGACGTAGATGGTTTTTTATATATCATATTTGGTTTTGACAAAAATGACGTCATCATTATACTTTTGGCATTGCTTTGACTTTTCCGTCTAAACCGGAAGTGCAATTTAAAATCCATTTATATAAAAAGTATTCCTATATAAAATTACAAATATATTTTTTATTAAACCATCACTTTTACATTTATATCTTAGTTTAAAGGAGCAATCTAATTATGCCACTTCTTACAGTGTGGCACAAAAATAATGTTTTCCTGGATTTTGGAAATTTTTGATCCAGTAAGTGGCATCACTAGATACCTAATTAAAAAAACATTAGGAATAGGTAAGTAATTTTCAGCTTCTATAACTTTTGTACTTTTAGTTTTTCTCTGTCGTAAACGGTTTTGGAGATATCGAGCTTTGTCGGACCATTGAGTCACAATCTTATTATTTTTGAAACATGTTACTGAATCTACTAGTTATCGTTTTTAGATAATTTTATTAAAAAACGAAGTGATCGATTTAATTATTACTTTATTAAAAAAAACCTGTTACTCATAAAATAATCGCCATTTTAGGCAGTTCTCGACACATTTTTTGTCATGTCTGTATGAAATACCTCTGTATATTGAATATAAAAATTGATTATTATAATTTAAAAAAAGTGACAAAAGTGCAAGAGTCTTGCAGGTCGGTCTTGGTCTTGCGTAGTCTTGCACCCCTCGGTCTTGGTCTTGGTCTTGCATACCCCGGTCTTGGTCTTGGTCTTGCAAGCGAGAAGGCGGTCTTGGTCTTGGTCTCGGTCTTGGTCTTGCTGCAAGACCAAGACCAAGACCGGTCTCGCTCATCACTACGAAAAATGCACCAATAAGGCTTAGCAAAAAATAATTTTGTTTGTTTTTTGATTCTTTACCAAAGTCTTGTTGGCAGCATTGCGATTAAATTACAATTAAACTATTTTTTTTTCCTCAGCAAGAACAAATGACAATTTTTACCAGTTTTTTTCCAAACAAAAAAGAGAGAAAAGCTTAGTTTTAAACGGATTTTGGTTTTTTAGGTTTAATCCATCTTTTTCTAAAAGATGTTATTGGTGCTTTGCTGTTAACTCCATTTATAAACTGTGCTACTTTGTCAAAAAATACTTTATGCAACATACTCTACTTTTGTGGTTGCGGAATAATTCAGACATGCTACTTTTATGCTGCGCTGCATCGCATCGGAGCAAAAGTAGGTGTGTGTGTGACTTAAGCTTTATGGTGGCAAACTTAATTTACCAAATTATTAAATTTTGGCAAAAATGTTTTAAACTATTATTTAAAAACACCTCTTGTTAGGTATTCTCAAACACCGATTCGTCTGTAACATCGCTTGTTACATGAAGAGCGCCTCACGGATATATCAAAATAGTAAAACTTTGTAGGTGGGTAGGTCGTGTGTTGCTAAAAGATCAATATCAACACTTTTGAAGCCTAATATTTTACGTCGCATTGGTTTGTTTTATTGTTGAATTCAACCTTATCTCGTATACTTTTTTTCTGATAGTTTTGTTTGAAATCTGATAATATTTTATTACATATTCTGTTTTCAAGAGATTGTACAAATAATAAACGATTAATTAATGTTGCAAAAAATTAATTTGACAATTTTCTAATAAATCGATTAATTATTTTTCAATTACTCTATTAATCTATTACTGGGAAATAAGAGATTATTTGTCATAATCGATTATCACTTTTGAAAATTTCCCACCTGTAATTTTAATTTATACAATTTATTACCTTATAAGCAGTAATACTAATTTAATTTCGTCGAAATCTTAAATATATCTTACATGTATGGAAGCAAAAATATGAATTTACCTCATTTAAGACAATTTATATATACCCGCCCTAAACAGTATACCACTGCGTTTGGTAAAGACGCAAAAAATATTATAAAGAAGAAAATCCAATAAAGTTAACTTACAGTCAATACAGTCAAAGTTAATATATTTTCGTATTATGCGATCTTTAATTGTGAATAAATTTTGACACAGAGAACTCTCTGTGTGTAAATTATTAAATTATATAAATAACAGCAATAATTGTAATAGTATATTAAACAACAAGGTTTGAAAACGACTCTTTGCACACGGGCGAGACAAATTGATGGACCGAGACGAAGTCGAGGTCCACAAATCTCGCGAGTGTGCAAAGAGGTTTTCTAACGAGTTTTTTACGATACTTTTATACGACTGCAAATAAAAAAACATTTTTTGTGTAAATTTTTATTTTAAAAATAAACGCAAAACAAAAATAATGAAAACAAGAAACTACAGACTATAATTTAGCAAACAGGAAACTTCATAACTATTTTAAAATATTAATTGTAATGTTTACTTCTGCAGGAATCGTCGCATTGTTGATCGACTTTTTAACGATGGAGACAACATTTTCTGGCACCTTGCTTATACAGTTCTCTGTCGTCGGCATATTGCAGTTTTCTTGCGGCACTTCATTACTCAATTGCTGTTGTGGCTGTGCCGCAACAGACGACACAGAGGAAGAGATCCTCTCTGAAACATCCATTTTATTACTAAGCGAGTCATCTATATAACTTTCGGCGACTGAGCTGGATTTCCATCCACCATGGCGCTTCAGACCCAAAGCAAATCTGATCCAGAATTCACCAATATTGTGGCTGACGACCGCCTAAAGCAATGCCCGGTATAGGCTTCTGGAGTTTCCAACATCAAAAATTTGGCGATGTCTTTTGCCATACCGCCAATTTTGTTAATTCCAATGTTTTGGCAGTGCATTTTCCATTTTGATAATTAAGAAAAAACGATCTGTTTGCAGGAGTGGAGGTCGAAGGGCAGAATACTTTTTAAGATGGTGTAGAGACTTCCTGACACTGTAAATGATCTCGGCATCTTCGTTTTGGTATTCTCTAGTTTAATTAACATTGCGCTGCCAAAATCCGTCATATTTTCTTTTTTAAGGAAGCACAATTCTTCTCTTCGGCATGCCCCAGAGAGTCCGACTGCCACCACTGCCTGAAACAAGAAAAAATACCGATAAGTCTTTAGTTTTATTCATTTTAAGTAAGTACTTTATGAAACTAGCACTATTTAAAAACAGAATTGGGTAACCCTGCCTACTAAACCTTCTCACTATAAAAAATGACACCATAAAATAAATAAAATAACTGTGATGCCTACCTTGATTAGCAAATATTTCTCGTCTGAAGCGTTCTTTAGGAAGCGGCAAAAATCATTCTCGCTAAGAATTGTGGACTTCTTTGGCACATAGTTTTCTGATTTTCTTTTTATTAGGGCCTGCAACTTCTGGTATTTCCCAATATCCGTATTTTGGTTTGCCCTCAGGGTTGATTTTAGCATGGAAAAGGTGCTCCATAATGTTGAAGACTTGTATTTGTTCGACAGCTCTTCAAAGTACACCAACATAACATTTTCGGAAAACGTTTGTACGTTATTTGCTTGTCTCCACTTCATAAATCGATGTAACTCGGCTTCATATCGATCTCTTGACTTTGTTGGAAGTAGGTTTGACGGATTAAACTCGCTTTTTTAGAATTTCTTCAGAATCGGACATTTTTTTCGCGAAATCAAAATTTTTTGTATCTAAATTGGTATCTAATCAACAAAACAAGAAAACTATGACGGTTGCTATGGAATAAAGCCTACTTTGAGTTTTCTATATTTTTGACATAACAATAAAAAACCATAATAAATCATATTGAAAGACAGAACCGTGTGCAAAAAAAACATATTTTCCTTGCACACATTGTGCGCAAAATACAATTTTCAAAGCTTGTTTAGCGTGTGCAAAACCCCATTTTCTAAAGCAGTCGTATAAAAAAATATGTTATACAGATTATCATGGCTTCCGGCAGGGGGGGGGGTCAGGAGATGTACGTCGACCCCCCCTGGGCTTTTAAAAATTGCTTAAAATAAAACAATTCCCGTCTAAATCCTTAAATCTTACAATATCTCCTAAGAATTTAAATGGGTATGATTATTATTTAGAATTAAAGTTGTGGAATATGTGTTTTTAATTCAATTAATTCTAGACTAGTAAATTGACTTAAACTTTTTCACCCCTCTACATTTTTTTTCTGGCGGCGGCTCTGCCGATTATGTGATTGAAACACACTGGCTTTCAATAATCATTTTATTATTAATTTTATTGAATGCATTTCAAGTTGTTTGGTTGTTCTGTGGTTTAAATAAACAAAATTACTTCTGCTAATATAAACTCATGGTTTGATAATTTCTGGTACTCCGTTACTTCAAAAATATTAATGTTCTGATTAATCAATTATATGGTTAATTGATACTCCAATTAATCAACTTATCATATCAATAAAATCAATAATCAATTCATTCTAACTACCACTTTAAATCCATTTTATATTCTTTTAAACAATTTATTGGACCTAATTTAAAACAAATCGATAGGTTGTTTAATTTCCAAAAAAAAAGGAATTTTATAATGAATATTATAACATAATATTCTACAATATTTCCTAATGTATTATGGTATTTTACACTTAGGTAATATTGCAACTTTACTGGTTAGATTATCTGTATCTGTAAGTGATGTTTACAAATTACTGTTATGTAATTTGTAAACATCAGTAATAAAAATATGGACCTATTTATAAATCAAATTTTATTCAAAATGATATTAAAACTGGAACAGTTATTGCCAAGTTTTTTCCAGATCACAATCGTCACTTTCTTTCTGCATTATATCTCGCACAAAGTCGAATTGAACGAGCTAAAGTTGACAAATCTGTGACAAATGTGATATTAATAACAAATAATAAATTTCTTGTCAGAGAAACTCCATATACCAGTAGGCATTACGCTCAGCAAGTGCTTACTGGTTTTGGTTGTTTTGGAGATCTCGACTGAGTCTCATCCAAACACATCCTCAACCAGTAAGGAACACTTACTAACCTTAATACTTAATATACTATTTTGCACGCTCAGGTAATATTGCAATTTTACTGTAAGATTATGTCATCTGTAAGTGATGTTTACAAATAACTGTTCGGTAAGTGAATATTTACGGATTTCTGATCGGCGAGTAAAGTAAAGTTGACAAACCTGGAACAATTGTGATACCAATAACAAATAATAAATTCTTGTCATAGAAACTCGATATATCCGCTAGGTAGTTGACTAAGATGTTTGATATACCTAACAATATATTTTGATATTCCTTATCATCTCAATATTTAGAGCGTGCAAAAAATAGCGTAAGCATCACGGTCAGTAAGTTTTTACTGGTTTTGGTTGTTTTGGAGATCTCGACTGCGTCTTATCCAAACACATCCTCAACCAGTAAGAGCCAGTTACTAACCTTAATACCTAATACACTATCATGCACGCTCAGGTAATATTGCAATTTTACTGTAAAATTATGTCATCTGTAAGTGATGTTTACAAATAACTGTTCGGTAAGTGAATACTTACCGATTTCTGATCGGCGAGTAACGTAAAGTTGACAAACCTGTGACAATTGTGATACCAATAACGAATAATAATATTCCTGTCATAGAAACTCGATATATCCGCTAGGTAGTTGATTAAGATGTTTGATATACCTAACAATATATTTTTATCTATTTTGATATTCCTCATCAACTTAATATTAAGAGCGTGCAAAAAATAGCGTAAGCATTACGGTCAGTAAATTTTTACTAGTTTCTGTTGTTTTGAAGATCTCGACTGCTTCTCATCCAAACACATATTCAACCAGTAAGGAACACTTACTAACCTTAATACTTAATATACTATTTTGCACGCTCATGTAATATTGCAATTTTACTGTAAGATTATGTCATCGACTAACACTATTCAGAATGATGCTGTAAATATCTGAGGATACTGTAGCAATACTAATATTGTGACAAAGTATATAGGGTTTTTCAACCCTTGGGGCAATGTATTAAGAGTCCATTCGCGCCACGAAAATTGGATGGAAATTATTGATAATTTTTAAAAACTATATGAAAGCCAACACTTAAATCTAGACTTTTGCTGTAATATTTTTTAAATTTGGATTTAGTTTTTTATATATTCTTGAGTGAAAGTCACCCTTAAATCGGTTATGTTTAGATACTATTTTCTCTTAACTTGACTCATATCTCAAAAATCCATTACAGCAGAGGCATAGATTATTTCCTTACCTTTAAAATGGTGTATAATTTATGACATTTAAGTGAAAAATAGTTACCGAAAAACGTTATCTCCTGTAGGCTTGCAATCGAAAACAACATCGCATCGATACACTGAATTTGAAAGAACCTAAATAAAATATAATATTTTTAATGCTGCTATACGAAAATTGTGGTAGTGGGAGTTTGTTAGTCTCCGCTCACCGTCTCCGCGTCCTTTCGCCCGACCCCTAAGGTGTAGCGTAAATGCACTCTTAAGTGGCAATTTATACTGCAGAACTCTATACTGCACAACACTTATAATTGAAACCTCTGCCATATGAAGTACTATAATATTGAGAAAAATGTAGCTGATAAACTATAGGAATACTATACTGCTTGCAGCACCGAGTATAAGGCAAATTACTAATCCCTTTAATTTGGTACGGGGCTTTAATATCTATTATATCTGGTTCCAAATTGTTTAATGTTGCATTTGTTTAACCAACCTTGTATCTCTTAAGGCAGATTTACACTGCGCAAATTATCCGATCCAGGCATTAAATCTCACCTTCTGTAAACTAGTCTAGACGCTCCTAGTCACGATACGCTACGACGATGCAGGGTCAGGTCACACTCAGTCCAAAGATAAGGAACAGATTAGTTACGGTTCCTCAATCGATTTTTAGTCGACATCAAAGGTGTTTCGCTCTTCTGGCGTCAATCCTGTAAAATTCTTAACAGTATCGACCGTCGAATTATGTCGTATCTCCCATTAGAGCATTACCATAATGCATCTATGCGAATATTCTTAGACATTATTTAATTTTTAATACGTGCAAATTATATAATATATATTATATATATATATATATATATATATATATATATATATATATATATATATATATATATATATATATATATATATATATATATATATATATTTTATTATATTTCAAAAACAAAACTTTTTAGAAATAAAACGGCTACGCTACTGTATTTTTCGAAAAAATAATTCCCGAATTCTGTTTTTATTTTTTAAATCTCTTATGAACTAATTAGGATAAGAGTTGTGCCTAAAAATGTTTAAAAAATTAATGGTCCTGTATCTACAAAACAAAGTGTCATTAAAATTTTGTCAACGGCTTATTTTACTTTACGAAAACGCCGCACACATCCCTCTCTTATAAGATACTAATACATGAGATGACCCTGCAAAAGTATCGAAAATTATACACCCTGTACATTTCATACTAACTTTTTAGGCACTAATTACTTAGTATATATTCTATCGTTGTGCCCGTTTTAAATCATTAAGTTTTCTCTAAATATATTTTTCTAATATAAACACTTAACGATGTTTATTTTCTTAATTATGTTTACTTTAATAATAAATTCTTGACTAATTGAAAACATGTTTATTAAGCAAGTTTACTTTTGTTGATTTTTATCAGGCACACTTACAATACACTTTCTGAATAGCGTCGGCTCTTCATTCAATAAAAAGTGTCAACAGAACATGCAAAGTACGTTCCTTTAGGAATTCCTTTGAGAAAATTGGGTAAAGCGGGCCGTGTGTATTCTGGATCAATAAGGACATAACCCACGCACGTGGAGATTCTGCGCACGGGGACGCGACTTTGTCGGTTCCTGTTGTAGTTATATTGAGTTCTGGTTTATATAGTTGAGGATTTTTGATTTACTGTTTAAAGTAATTTATTCGAGTGAGAAGCAGATTTTTTCATCTTTCCGTTAAAAAGGAGGCAAAAGTTTTCATTTTTCCAATGGACTGATAAAAATGTTAGCATTATTTTTTACTTATGATGTAAGTTAACTTTATTTCATACTGTACCTTAATATACTACATTACGTTGTCAGTTTGAATGCGGGAAATGATACATTACATTACTAGGCCGGTAAAGTAACTTTACCGGACTAAAACTGAAATTTAGTATTTTTACTAACACAGGGTTAATGTTGAACAATTTTTATTATGCAAATTTTATTAAAATACCTCTTAAAGGATAACGGTAATACTGCAGTTTAAATTATTTGAAATATTAACAGAGGCAGGTCTTCTGATTTACTACCAAAGATGTTAAAGCTTGGCTTGGACAGTGAAGAACCTGTCAAACGTTTCCCCACCTTGGATCATTCACTAACCACAACTAACCACCTTTGTTTTACTCTCCAAAGACTCTTTCACGTATTTTTCCACCACAGGCGTGCTCTTCCAGCCACCGTGACCCTGAAGTACACTAACATCGGCTCCAGCGTTGGCTAAAAGCGTTGCCGACGTCCTTCGGAAACAATGCCCTGTATACCTCTCATGATGGTTCAGTTTCAAAAATTCAGCAATTTTGCTGGGTGCTCTTCCTATTGAATGGATGCCTACTTGTTGGCTCACACATTTACCTTTTCTATACCCAACAAAAAATGCCTTTTCTGGGATGTCTTTTGGACGAAACCTGCGATATTGACGGAAGGTTTGCATAAAATGTTCTTCAAACGCAGTAAACACCCTTTTAACATAAATTTTGGTGTGGTTAATGCTGACAATAATTTGGGATCCCGTGCCTTGTAGATCCGTATCATTTAGGTTGTACAGTTATTCTCTTCTACACCCTCCAGATATTCCTAACAGTGCAACAACCTGAAACAATACAAAATATCTATTAACATTTTTATCTAATGCAAACTAGACTTGTGGCTAGGGGCCCCAGTTTTTTTTTCTCCAAGATGCCCACTTTGACTTATTTGTAAGTAAACCAAAATAAAATACCTTAATTAACAAAAATGTCTCTGTCGGTGCTTCCTTTATAAATCTGTCGATTTCTTCCCTAGTTAGCACTTTGGACCGGTTTAGTTAATGACCTACAGACTCTTTTTTTAGGAAAGCTATTACTTTCCATTTACTAACCAACCCCCCTTTTATCCAGGTTATGAACTCATTTCATCTTTTCAACCTTTGGCGGGTTTGTGCTTACGTTCCCGACCGGCTTGTGTAGGTTTCTAACCTCGAATCGGGTGGGCCCATATTCTTTGGCTTAAACTTTCTTTCAGATCCCACCAAATTTATCTGCTGTATATACCGGTCCCCGTCCGACAATTCCTCAACGAGCTTTTGATTTCCTTTCAATAAAGATCGACAATATTATTTCCCAATTTCCATTGGGAAAAATAATCGTTCTCCCGGGGGTTTTAAAGTTCATAATAAGGATTGGCTAGGATCCACAAAAACTGATACACAAGGCAGAAACAGCAGAAAATTTCCCAATCAGCAACTCCTCACCAATCTAATTATGGAAACCTACTTTCCTAGGGTTCCCACACATAATTCTAACCCCCAGATCTCTTTCTTACTTTCACCCCGAAGTCTATCAAGCATTTAGGGAACTTTTCCCCTTGGTCGCCTTTTACCATGGTTTGGTCACCTATCTTCTCCACTCATTTTGAGGCAACTGAAAAAACATGCCGCCACGAACCGTCTGGCACTACTTCGGCCGACTGGGATGGTCTGAGGATTTCTTTGCCAGCTACCCCTTGGGATCCTACCTGCTTTTCTACTTTCGATCCTTGAAATATGTAAACAAATTACCGAAACAATTCAATTAGGCATTGAGACCTATATTTCCCCCCACTAAAAAAGAACCCCATAATTTAAATCCAAACCATGGTTTTCTAAAAACCTGTGACAAAAACCCAAAACTTTTAAAAATTCAAAACCCACAAAAAGGTTTCTTCAAAACCCCAGTCTCGGGAAAAAACGACAGGCTAGCATCGAAGCGAAAATCAGTATAATCAGACGAATCAGACCATCTCAAACAAAAACCATTTTAAAAAATCGAATAAAAGATAAAGTTTCTCTTGCTCAAATGGCAGTAAAGCTTTCTGGTCCTTTGCCAAAAATATTGGTCAGAACTTTTGCACAAATTCTTTTCCACCCCTAATCGCGGGAAAATGGAATTGTCTCTACCTCCAAAGGAAAAGCCGAACTATTTGCCAAACAATTTGCTGCCAATTCTACGCTTGATCCTCCTAATAATCTTCCCCTTCCAACAGTTGTCCCTGTTTCTCATAAAATGTCCGATATAATTTTTAAAGTTAAACAGATCAAGCGTATTCTTTCTTTCTTAATACTAAAAAAATCGTCTGGGCTGGGTTTTCATACCAGCAATCGTCTTAAAAAATGTGCTCCCAAGCTTGCACCCATCTTAACTCGCCTCTTTCGTTCTCTTACGACAGGGCATTTTCCCGGAGAGTTGGAAAGCTGCACGTGTGCAACCTGTCCCCAAAAGGATCAAAGTCTCCCTGCCAACATTGACCTATATTTTTCTTTCAGTTGTTTTTGCAAAGTAATGGAAAAATTCAACAATTCCCAAATCTTAAAGTATCTGGAAAAACATAAGATCCTACATGATAGACAAATGGATTCCGTCACGTAAAATACAGCTGATCTTCTTTCCTTTGTCTCACACAACTGGAACAAGTCCCTTGAGTTTTTGGGAATCCCAGATCGTTGCCTTGACATATCCAAAGCCGATCAGGTCTGGCATGATGGGCTTCTTTCCAAACTTCCTCTTTGGTCTTCCACCCAAGCTTTGTTCTTGGCTTTCCAGTTTCCTTTCTAATCGACATATATCAATTAGGGCTTTTACCAAATTAATGGGGTGAGGGCTCAGTGCTGGCACCCACGCTGTTTCTTCTACACATTAACGATCTTCTCTCTTCCACAATCAATCCCATTCATAGTTTTGCTGACGGATTTCCCTCCCTCTAGTCTTGAATTTCTTAAGCCACCTTTTAAAACCTGATTTCGAAAACAAGCGCAGGTCAAAAGCAGATATCTCTTTCACAAGACCTCAAACTTATCGGATTGGGGCGCCTAAAATGTTGGCCCGTTTAATGCCTCGAAAACCCCAGTCATGTTTTGCCGTCGCGAAAAAAGTCCAAATTCATCCCCATATGAGCCTAAGTTCTGCAGAACAAAGAGTCGTTTAATCTTGTCGGCTTTCGAAAATTTTGGAGATATCTACTTTTTGATTGACCATCAACATTGATTTTACCATAGAGTATTTCGCCCACAATGTCGAACTACTGGACTTTTTTGACTACAAAAAACCAATAAAGTTAGTAAACTACCATAATTTCTTATTAAAGCTAATTACAATAACCACATCTAAGAAGTAAGTCAACATATGTTTTCGTTGACTGTTTTCTCTACATATCTCATATTCTTTATAACTCATATTCTTTTTGATATCTTACGGAAGACTTTGCCGCGATAAATTTCGCCGTCGCTTTAGAACTTTTTTTTTCAAATTTCCGCATCCACTTTATTTTTATTATTAATAAAAGGGACCCTAAACTAACAGGCAAGACAATGACAATAAACAAGCTATTTTGTTACTGTTAGCAACCAATTTAAAGATAACTAGATCAGCAACTTATATTATTGTAGCTACGTTTACCTCAATTACCTTATTTTGACAATACGGACACCTTTATATTATCCGAATATTCGCACTTAAATTTACTTCTATTTATATTTTTTATTTATTGTCTTTAAGTTTTGATGGGTTCTTTCTTCGTTCTTTTGGATGGGCCCTTTATGAAGCATTTTCCATGTCTTATTCTACTAAGGCTCCCCCAGTATTCCTCATGTTTGTTTTGGATCCATTCCCTGGTTTGCCCTCGTGTTCAAGGGCAAGGAGGTTCTGGTCCAAAGTATAGTGTGGATGATCCCTGTCTCGCTAGCTCATCCGCTTTGCCTTCTCGTTGCCTTCTATTCCCGAATGTCCTGATATCTACACGAGAGTTACCCTGTTTCGTTCTCCCAGGACTTTTTGGCATTCCCATGTCAGCTTGGATGTTACCTAGGGCTTTACTGACGCCTAGCTGTCTGTTGTTAGCAGATTTGCTTGTTTTTATAAGCCCTCCTATTATTTTCTGTAAATGTGTTAAGACATTTCATATCAATTCTTTGTAATTTAGGCAAATTTTTTTACATCACATTGGCGGATGAATAATTTTTAGTTTAGCTTATTTAATTTTTTTTTTAATTATTAAAAGAATAGTTTTTAAAAAAGTTGTAAAACGACAACTCATTTTTGTGTAACTTTTGCGCATATATATTTATTTATTTGCTAAAAGTTTATAAAAGTGTTATTTGAAAATAAAACCCTTTGATAGCTAAATGTAAGTAGTAAACATAAAATTTCCTCCACTATTAAAACAAATTTTCATTTCTCCCTTAGAAAGAGACAAAAAGTGATTTCGACTAAGTCAGGAACGGAACGGGAGACGAAACGAAAAATACTGTATAATCTGTAGTCTTCAGTGTTATCCTGTAAATACCGTGAGGGTTTCATTTGCTCAACGGAAAATAAAACACGCGTTTTAAAAATAGATTTAAGCGGTAAAAACATTATTTTTTTTAATTGTTACGACAGATAAAAACTAAATTGTTGAACAAAAGCAACTGTGAATATTATTAATTTTAAAAATGGTTCGTAGAGTAGAAATTTTTGGACAAAAGAGTTTTCGGAAATTTGTACACTACCAGTTCTTAGGGAATTTAAAATTTTACAGTGGTCTTAGCACAAGAATACTGATGTTTCAGGTAAGTGGTTTTTTTTATTTAAAAAATATATTATCTGGATTTATTATTATTCGACTGTTTTACTTTTTTAGAAATAGATTTTAGCATTATATTTTTAAAAAGGTTTCTTTGCAAATGCTTATTACCTTTAAAATCAACAAAGAAATATAAAACAATAATAACTTTTATTTTTATGCAAACATTTCAAAAATTTGGCCTATTATTGATATGCTGTTATATACTATATAGTTTTTGTTTAGGATTATAGATTTACAAAGTTTTAAAATAATTTTATATTTTTAATAATTTATCTTTAGATTTGGTGAAATGAAAAACTAATAGATTAATAATATTTGCTTTTAATTCCATGTTAAAAGTTAATTGGTTGCCTTAAGCACCTGTAAGTTTATTCCATCATAAAGAGGGTCTAACATCTGGTTTATAAGGACCAAAAGGTTAATAAGAAAATTTACCATTACTTGAGTCATCAAACTCAGACTAATTTACTTGTTTTTTTTGCTTACCCTAATACATGCCAAAAAAAACATTTGTTATTAGGTACATTGTGTACAAATAATTTTGTTTTAAATACAATAAGTCAATCCAATACCTAGTATAAAATACCAGTTATTACTTAACTATTAATTTAGAAAATACTTGTGGTAATTTTCATTATAAAAATTTATCTACTGCAATAATGTGTAATTTAAGCTTAGAAATTATTTAATAATTTAAAAATTTTACCTAATAAATTATTAAAATATATATGTATTACTTTACATATTATGCAATATATTATAACAAATTAGTTTTCTTCAATAACACAGTTGTTATTAAAATGAGTCGTAAATTTTTTGTTTTACTTAAAAAAACCCATAACCAAAATTAATAAAATGGGCTTGCTACAATATGTAGAACAATGATTATAAAAGAATCGCAATACAAAATATAACGCACGTTCTTGGTAACGTTGCGTTTCGCCCACGGGTGAAGTTACGCAGAATAAAATTTCCCATTAAACGTTAAACATTACCTAATATTTTAAGTTAAAATCAACAATAATGGTTATTTTTTATTTACTTCATAACCCAGAAATTATGGTAGCTATTCTCTTAAAAGCATTTTCACAATTTTTCAGAATATGATTTACAATATTTTTTACAAAGTGTTACAAGAAGTAATTACTTTTTGCTAACTTCGCCTAAAATTAAAGAAAAGGGTTTAACCCTTTTAGAAATAAACTACAGAAGATTGCAACTATATGATAAAAATAAATATTTTTTGCTTAAAAATATAATGCAGTACTGCATTAAAACAAGAAAAAAATATATAAAAAGCTATTCCGAAATTGGTTTGTTGCTGTAATAAAAAGAGGTTTAGTATTTTTTATCAACAATTATTTTAAAACAATTCAAGAACATGGGCTAACTTGCATTTTAATTAGTAGCTGTAATAATTTAAAGGCGATGCTAGTAGCTATACAATTTTTACTAATAACTTTAAATTAAAATTTAAAATAAGAAAATACCGTCTTTGTTTTGTTATTTTTGGATTCGTAGTCCATAAGTAACTGTTATAAATTAAAAAAGTTGTTATCTGCTCACTAATTTTAAATAATTAATAGTTTTTTTAGAAAACATGGACATTTATTATTTGAATATCATGCATTTTATACCGCTAAAAATAATGTAAAAAAATAAGAACCCTATTTTATTGTATTTCTTTTAATAAAAAATTTAAAAAAAGATGCAGGTATTATTGCAGCCTGTCCATTGTTTGAAGTAACTTAAACCGTTTAAAAGAATTAGGTATAATTTTTATATATTATTTACGCTGCTGTAAGATATCGAAATAAAACTTATAACAACAATATTTTACAGATTTTAGTTAAATAAACAATTTTGTTTTAAGTAAATCTACCTTACAGTAGAACGCTAAGTTAGGTTCATTAGAATGGATGGAAGGTTGTTTTTTTATTATATATCTTTTAATGTTGTACTGCAGGACAAAGTATATAAATAAAAAACTGTAAAAATGACATGAGAGATAAAGGATGTAAAGAAATTTAGAAAAGAAACAAAGTAAAAACGTTTTACTTCAATATCATTTACATCATCGTCAAAAACTGTCGGTGGAGACGGCATTGAAGTCGGTGTCATTTATTTATTATTTTTTGTAATATCATGAAACTATGTTTATCCCAGCAAGTATTGTACCAAAGGGATCCCAAAGTGTCAACAATAAAAAATACTATATAATAAATGTCAAATTCAATATGTTTATAGGCCAAACTTAATTATCTGCTTGTTATTACTAGAAAAACAAATTATTTAATTCTTTTTTATTTAACTCTCTAACAAGCAATATTTTATAAGTAAAATAAATAGTATTTAATTTTTTTACCGCAGAGTCGTAGAATTAAAATTAGACATTGTTTTATAACTGGCCGCTATTAGTTAACGGTTTAAAAAACCAAGATAATATAATACCTTTATTCTTTTCTTTCCTTATTAACCAGCTTATGGTATCAACTATATTGCCGTCGAAAACATGAATTCTTGCCACTCGTCTAGTTTGGTCTCGTCAAGACAAGAGACTGATTTTCCTTTCGTTTCAAGACGAGATGAGAGAACGGCCTTTGGTCGGGAATTTCTCGTTTTCTTGACGCCCTCGTTCTTTCTACCAGAAATGTTGATGTATATCGTTAAAAACAAATCAGTTTTAGTGGCGAACCACTCCGACTAGTAAAAAATAAAACTTGTTAAAAGTTAAAAAACTATTATTAATATTCCCAACGATTATACGATGCATGAAGTCAATCCAGTGTGGCCTTAAATTACTTAGAATTTAAAAAAGTAATAAGGTAAATGATGCGCTTAAATATTGAAATATCTGGAATAAGAAATTTAAAAAGGCATAATTCTACTTACTAGTTTTAAAACACCAGACAGAAAAAAATATTTTTTAAATATGCAGTAAATTCTAAAAACCCATTTACCGTTACCTACGCTATTATAATTAATTAAAACTGATACAACTTGTATTTTTAGGGGAAATGGCGAATTTGGAACATAAGCATATCCATTTTAGTCTTCCTGACGATATACAATATATTCCTTACCATAAGATTAATGTACTCCACATCATGCGAACAAAATTCTCAAGAGCCCATAAACATTGCCCCAGAAAATGTCAACGTCAGACAGGTTGAATGCCAAAGCAGTAAGTTTAACATAGCCTCATAAATTAGAAAATAATATAGAAGTATGTGCTCATTTTGTAAAATACAGGTGAAAAGCACTAAGTGTAGTAATCTTTGGGTGAAATTTAGAAATGTTTAACAGTGTGTAAAGAATCCTAAACAGGTCGTGCGCGGTCAGCATTAAATAAAAGACATGTATTCCAAACATTTTGAACTTTCATTGTCTTTATGTACAATGAAAGTTCAAAATTCTTTTAGTGTTGGTACCGAATCATTGTTTACATTTAAAGAGATATCATTTCACAGTCACCAAAAAAAAATTCAAAACAAGGAAAGTCACGATTTCATCGTTAGGTATCAGCTGCCTGTAGATAATAATAAAAACAAGATTTGAAAACAAGCATCAAAAAAGGTGTATAAATAGATAACCGTACCGAGTCCGGTGTCTAGTGTCGAAAATTGGGGTTGGGATCATGTTGAGGGAGTTGGTAATCTACTCCATACTAAGTGTTGTAAATATTGTAGCTGCCCTAAATTCACTAATGCCAACTTCACCGCGTAAAAGTGGCATATATGGTAATTATAAGAGATACAGTGATACAATACCTGAACCCTAATGCCCAATATGAAGGTGAGTTTGTTCTAACCGCGACTGTGCTATAGCACTTAGCAACTGCGAAGTTCATACAAGAATATCATACCAAGTAAATATTCGACTAATAAAAAAAAGAATACGAGTTGGGCCCTTGTTGTTTTTCAGGACCCAAGGATCGCGTAAAGGCTTCCGGCATAAGCATAACTGGTATTCGCGTAATTATTTTCTTCTACATTTATAATTTTATATATGGGTACTTTTGTTTATTACTTATATTTAAGAAAGAAATACATATAAGTGTACTGGCTATTTCTGTTATTAATTTTTCCTGGTTAGGAAGAAAATAGAATACTATATCCACTAAGTAGGATATTTATCTATACACATGACGATATTTACAGTAGAGTTTTAAATTATTAAAAAATAATTAACTGCATGAAAAACAATTTAGACCCAACAAAATCAATCATATTTACTAACAAGTTCTTTTTATACCAATGTTTTTTTTTGTGAATGTGAATATTCCCAATTTTCCTCATTTTGGTTATTAAATTTAAGTTGTTTAGGACAGTAACAGAATTTTTAAATATTATTATAATTTAAACAAAAAATGGTATATTGTTACATGTAAAATTCTTTATTTATCCCGGGTTCAAAAAATTTAATCGTTTAGAATTTTAACAAATGTTATGTCAATGTTATTTAATGGTTTTATAGTAACCTATAAAACTTTTCGTTAAAACATTAAATATAATAGCTTTCTAATTATATTTCTTCAAAAAATATTTTTCAGCTTTATCTAGCCGCTGATATCCAAATGGTTTTTATACCTAATTTAACACACATTTCGTAAAAGTGTTTTTGACGTTCTAGGATGGATGGTTGCTTGATTTAAACGGTGTTGGCTGTAGCCTGTGGAAAATTGTGCTCACCTTTTTTGTTATCGATGTACAAAAACGTTGTAGAAATACGTATTGTTTTAAAACACTTGGTAGCCTAGTTATACCTACAAAGTCAAGTCGTATTTTAAAAAACCAAATTGCATATTGTACATCAAGTTTTGAAAACAGCATTTTTCCAGTTTTAGGCGAATATCATAAGTCACATAAATGTGAAAAATGCATTTTAAACGAGTTGTACACTATATTTTTTCTACAACTGCACTATTTTAGTATTTAGGTAACCATTAAAGTAAATTGTTTACACTACGTTAAATCGAAATTATACGTTATTTTAATAAAAAATGGAAAACAAATGAAGAGTAACCCGGCAATCAAAAACCATCGCCTCCTCGATCCAAGTTTGCCGAACGTTTATTAGTGCTTTGAAGCCTACTTTTACAGTGAAGATATCGGTGTATTAATAAAATATCAAGTAGGTCATATTTTTCACACAGTCCAAACCGTGCAAAAAATTTCACACAGGTGCATGAAATTAGTCACTGGTCTTGTTTCCCGTGTATTTATTGGTGTTTTCAGAGTAATCGTAGGAAAAAGATATTTAAAAATTAATAATAATTTTATTAGAGTCCGATTTAAAGAAGAAAAGGTCCAGGAGCGTCATACCAAAAGAGTCCGCGATTAAGCCTTTCTCTCTCTACGCTCCACCCATACGTTGTTAAATTTGGAACAGAGCGACGAGAACGGGAATAATTTTAAAGTGAGAGAGAACAACACATGCTGATGACGCTGGTGGCCTTTTCAACTTTAAATCGGACCATACTTTAATTATTTTAATGCATTATGATGTTTGAACGTAAATTTTTTGAAAGTGGTTAGATATATTAATATTAACTATGTAGAGCCTACAAGTTTACAAATAATGACACTTTTAGAAATTCATACTTATTGTTAAAAATAAAAAAAAAAGTATACGCATTTTAATACATTTTTAAATATTTTAAAATTCGTTTATTTTCCTTTTAAAAATATTATTGCCTATTGTAAATTTGATACATAAAGCATTTTTTAAATTATAGCTTATTTTAAAAAATAAACTTTTATTTATTTTCGGATAACCATGGCCGCCGCCAAAGACAAATGTAGAGTGGATCAAAAAGTTTAAATCAATTTACTAGTCTAGAATTAATTGAATTAAAAACCCAAATAAAAGTACTATAACTTTAATTTCGAAATAATAATAACCATATTCATTTAAATTCATGGGCGATTTACACAGGAATTGTTTTATTTTAAGTAATTTTTAAAACCCAGAGAGGGGTCGACAGACCTCTCCTGACCCCCTGCCGGCGGCCTTGCCAATAATCTCCAGTTGCTCTATTGTCCGTTATCTTGAAACACCCTATATATTATATTATTACCCTTTTAGAAGATTTACAAACCAAAGAAAAAGAAGCAATGAAAAAACTCAACCAATTTAACAAAACTATCTACGAGAATTTGGTGGAAGTCTATAAAACTCTACAGCTTAACCAAAAATATTCGTTAAACCTTAACTTAAATCTAGGACGATTAGATAACAGATTGTCATATAAACTTTTTGACAATGTGATAGTCGGTGATAAATACGTGCAGTTAAGCAACGAATACAGGACCAGTTTAGCTGCACAAAGTTCCTTGGATAAGATTGCGTCGCTTATTGAGAGTAGTCTTTATTGGGGTAAGTAACTATTGTCTTGATATTGGGTAGAGTACGCAGATTGTTTTATTTAATTGCACCACAGAGTGTTCTATTTAATTTCACCATTAATAACCAGTTTATAAACCATCTAAAATTGTCATTAATTTGAGGTCCTCTTTTGAATTACTTACATTGTAGCAGTTTGCAGTTCGAAAGTACCAAATAAAGCCTTATAATTTACAGCCCTTATTAAATCAACTATCTTATGGTTTACCAATTCTATTTTAGGTTGCTTAAGTTAACATCATAAAATAAAACATGAAAGATTTTTGAATAGGTTTGTATGACTTTTATTTGTGAATTAGATTAAATAAAGCTCTGAAAGAAATATTAAATTAATTATTTAGTAACTATAATAAATTTCGATAAGCTAAATATTATGCAGTGATAAAGTTCTTATTTTTGGAAGATGTAGCAACATAACAAATGTATGAACGATTGTCAAAAGTGTAAAAAGACTCTTTACCTTTAATAAGGTCAGTAGAAAGATGAGTTCCTGAATGGAAACGTGGTAGTACAACACCAGAAATCATAGCAAAAACACATGATGGTTTTGGAAGATCATCGATAAACCGAAATAGGTTAAGTATAATTCTTCTAGGCATTTTATTAGACAGTGTAAGGAAAATGTTGGCTCAAGTTTTGGATTTTAAAAAGCTGTGAGCACAATTGATGCTGTATTCGCTAACAATGAAACAACACATATTTAAATGCGACTTTCTCAGTAACTTTAAACTTTGTGAAAAGGATTAAAGCGATTGTGTGCATCGTTTTAATCCTACAGATAAGTCTTGGGTCTGCTACCATGATCCTAAATCAAAACAAGAAGCTAATGAGTTGTGTAACTCTACTTCGGTTTAGAAGTGAGTTAAGGTCAAGAAAATGTCTACATCAGTTTTCAGGGATTTAAAGAAAATTTTGTTTGTGGATTACCTACAAACTACAATAAACTTAGTATATTATTTTAACCTTTTAGACCACCTTAACAGAAAAAGTCGTTGAAAAATCTGATTTACGGAAAACATCCTATCAAACAGCTTGAAAATCATCGGGAAAATCAGTTAATTAATTACGAGTGTTTGCAATATCTACCATATTCTCTGGAGGACTGTTTTAAGAAGTTCTTGTTGGTTATTCGCCAAAATTATTTCTACAATGGGATCTCTTCGGTACTGCTCTCGAGGTCTGGAGACTGAATGTGCTTTTGACCCTTATGAACTCACAGTTCGCCTAAAAGAAAAAAAAAAGCTCCCAAAAAAGATTTTCTGAAATTGATTCAGCATCAAGCAAAGGTAACCATTCATATGTGAAAAACGAAGAGGTAATAGCAGCCGTGGAAGCGTATTTCGACAGTTTTTCGGATTTTCACTTCGGGATCACAGGGATGAAATTAGCACAAAGTAAAAGATCACTGGAACAGGTGTATTGAGGTTTAGGGAAATTATATTAAATAATAAAATGTATTTTAAACCATAAAATGATGATTTTCTTATCAAACTACAAAACCTATTAAACAACCTTATAATTATGAGAGGTGAAAAAAATAGAACCATACTAACAGTTTATTTAAGTTTTACATTTAAGCTTTTTATTTTCCTATTGCTATTATAATAATTTCTTACTCTACTTTCATTTTACATTCGTACCCCATTTTATTGAGGTTTCCTAGATTATTAATGTCGGCTTGTGACGTTAAAAAGGTAATTTCTTTTTTAAAACCAATTTTTTTTTGAATATTCAGTAAATCAAGTATTAAGGATAGATTACTTAATATATATTTTGACCTATGTAATAAACTTCATAAATATTAACCCACTCTATTACCGAGCCGAGATTGCAGATGGTACCGCCAGCGACATTTTTATTTTGATTAGGAATGTTGTATCCATAGTTACTATCTTTTTAAACCAATGCAATACATTTTTTGTTAAGGTTAATTGTCAATTGAAAAAAATAAAATTATACTTATGAAGTTTTCCCGATTAAAACTACACATCACTTTTGCAGTAGATAAAAAATCTATCAAGCAGTAGTTAAACCGCTTTTTAGCAGTCGACCAATAAGTAACTGATTTTCCATTTAAACTATATAATATTTAAAGTGAGATAAATTTGATGTCAAAATTTATCTCACTTAAAAATTGTTTACCATAAATTACCATTTTTAAATTCGTAAAACACTAAAGTGTAGTTATTGTTGTGGTTAGTTGTGGTTAGTTTAGTTTAAAAAGTTACAAAATTAAGTACCCATTAGGTTGCAGCCTTTATTTCTTGCCATTAGATTAATAATACAGTTTAACATTAAAACTTATTTTATGTAGTGAAAAGGTGGGAAATAAATTGAAAGATTACAATTTACAAGGTTATTCCTTATTTTTTATTTTATGTTGTTTATCTGGATAAACCTATCAGAAAAGAACATGACATATCTATAATGGTAATTAAAAACAGAAGAATTCGAACACATTGTCTTAATATTAATTATTTTATAGGTTTAAACATCAATAAATTACTTTATAAGAAAAATAAACTTGGAAAATTTAACTTATTTGAGCAACAGGAAATTTAAAACAACAGAAATATACTTTTACTAAAGAAAAAAAAACAGTTTTTGTAACCACAACGGTTATATTTTCAGAACCCATTATAATAAATATTTATTAGAGGGATGTTTACCAAACCCTAACATGGCAAAATAATTGGTGTTTATAACAAATTTAACTTTAATAAACTAGGTTATTTCATAATAAAATTATAATCAATAATTTTTTACAAGAAACATTTACAAATTTAGCAAGGTGTATTATGAAAATATATTATTTTTTATTTAGGTGGTCCAATATCCCTAGCAGCTTTCGCAGCAAATGAAAGAGAATTAAACCGTCTTCTTTTGTACATATTATATTTAAGAAAATGTAATTTAAGAATAAAAGAAAAGGTAACTTTTCACATAGCCATAATAAAAGAAAAGGGGCCAAAGAATTTTTTGATAGATGAGGAAAGACTGGAAAAAATGGAATGTGGGAATCCAATGGGAGTTTTACATGGATTGCTACGAGATTTAAATAAGCAGGTTGTTAATTTACCTTATGACTCCATATACGTATGTATCTAGTATCTATTTAATTATTGTTTCAATGTTTTTTTATTTCTTAATCATTAAATGTATTTGTATTTTGTTTCGCTTTTTACTTGATTACATTTTCATTATTTTTTTTTTGTTATTAAAAAAACAAAATGGGTTATGCTTGACTTTACTTAACAACCTATTTTCTAAGAATAAATAATCACATATTTATAAGCTAAATATTTTATATATTGCAACAATGTCACAATATTAATGCAACTAAAAGGGATTCGTGGAAGTGTATCCAAACAATCAATCCCAACTGCCAAAAGTGTTCCAGACACTTTTTACCTCACTTTAAATAGATTTTTTGTGTTTTTATTACGTCTTTCAGATAGTAGTATTAAATTCAATATTGGCGATTTGGGAATTAAAATTATACCAATTTTTTATTTTATTCTTTAATTTGTGAGAACTTTTGTTGTATATATGAAAATTCTTAGCTAAGCATTCCTTGTCTAACTGAACACTTTATCGAGTTATAACCTTCGAATATATACCTACTAGAAGCAGCCTTACCGCTTGGCCGTGCGAACAAGCTTGCAAAAGAGAAAGAAAAGTAGGGGTATAACCTTTCCTTTTCGCTTCGCGTGCTGATTGGTCAGTCGGGAGGGGTACGCCCGTTACCAAATAATAAAAAGGGATTTCTAAGGTCATTTTATAAAAAAGAGATTCCATAGAGGTAAGTGCTGAAATGTATTATTTTCAGATACAGGGTCTTAAATTTTCTTTGAATGGCCTTTTTTGAAAAAAAATTCAAATTATTTTGACCGATTTTTTTGAAATTTGATAGCGTTGCTCGTAGTTATAACTGGAATAAAATTATTAAGTCCATTGGCGTCAGAGGGGAGCATTTTAGCCATAATTTTTTGAGAAAAAAATGTACGACACTGACTTTATTAAAATTTCGATAATTTTTTGGGGTTAAGTAACAACAAATACATTTTTTGTCTTTTGAATTTTTGTCGTATCTTTCTTCGTTTTTTAGATAGAAAATAAAAACCATTTTATTGGATGTCTATTTATCTTTTTTTAAATGACCTGATAAATTACTCCCTTAAAAATTGCCGCGTCTTTTTTAACATCTCCAGGGTGATGTTATTATAAGGAATCTCTACAGCATATTGGTCAAAAATTTTAAATAGGTACAATTAAACTACATTATTTGTTAAAATATCCACTACTTAAATGATAAATTTTCAATACAGTGCCCTCTTTCTAAAATAAAAAATAATTAAACTATTTTCTTAAATTAAGAATAAACTTTAATCATAACCATCGTATTAAATTTAAAATATTGTCATCGATGGCAAAATAGCATTCATTGCGATAAAATTAAAATTAAAGTTTTTAAACTTCACCAATATGCATAGAACAAAAACATCATATCAGTGAGATTAACATTATATGGTCAAGGTAAGGTTATTTATTTCACGGCTACCTTTACTGGTGGGTCACGATCTCACATATATTACGACTACTATTATATGAATATAATTATATATATAATATATATATATATATATATATATATATATATATATATATATATATATATATATATATATATATATATATATATATATATATATATATATAAGCAAAGCACGTACTTTTTTCAGTAAAGTGCTCCATATGGTAGAGGTCACAATAGAGTGTTCAATGGTGCAGTTCCCTGCAGTATAATTTGCCACAAGTGGTGGAGTGACAATATACAGGGTGATTCTTAAGTTAATGTTTTTTTATACTGTGTATAAAACTCGTTAAAATGAGCAACTTTTTAATTACAATTTTTTTAAAAACCCAATAATAACAATGCTACATAAATTTATTTAAAAATGTGTCTAGTGCGGGTCTGGGCATAAAAAGATAGTTTATTTCTTATTTACGTTTTTTTGCCTTGTTAATCACGCATTATGACTCAGTCGCTTTGCTTTTGCCGGACGAGGTGAGGGTTGGATTTTAAATAATTGTCGCAAAAATGGTACATACGAAACCGTTAATACGTGATATGTTGCTCGCTTATATCGTCAATCTGCGGCCGCTGTTTCGAGATTGTAAGCAAGACGGTTTCATCTGGACTTGGGTGTTTTATTAATCTCGTTCAACGGGGTAGAGATACTGGCGATTTGCAAGAGCATCGTGGAAGCAATGCAGGAATAGCAAGAAATCCTGAAAATTTGCAAAGAAAAGAACAAGTTTTAAATCTAATCAGGGAAGATCCAACAAGTACTCGGTGATTGCAAGTCAGGTCGGTTTAAGTTTAAAAAAATGCGGACAACATTGCGGGAAAATCACATTCAACGTGTCCAAGCACTACAGCCCGAAGACTTCCAGGGCGGTGACAATTTATTTAAGACAGGACCGTATTCGACACACTAAATAAATGTAAGTTCCTTATTTTTCATTATTTGGAAAAAAGTGTTTAAAAAAGTTGTTTACACAGTTAAAAAAAAAGCGTCAACTTAGGAATCACCCAGTATATTGCCCAAGGGTTGGATACCCCTTACAATATTTTGGGTACTAAATTTAATTTAAAATTGACCAACAATTTTCTTATGCTTGTTTATTTTCTTACTTTCCAGAATGTTTAATTATATTTTTTATTTTCTTTATATAAAATTTGAAAATTACTATGGAAGTTTCCTTACTTAAGGTTAAGTTGTATTACAGAATTAGAATTATTATCATATTCTTATGTTTTTCGCTGCTTGCTACGTGAGATCCTTGTGTGTACTTTTTTAAAAATATTATGGATACATGAAAGTAATTAAATTTTAACTTTAGGAACTATGTTGATGTATGAATTTGTACAGGATTATTTAATAAACATATGCCATGGCTAAATGGAAGATATTTTGGCCAAAAATACGACTGAAAAAATTATATAAACACAGCTCCAAAACAGCCCTATTTTTAAGAGACACGGTGATAAAGAAAAAAAAATTGAATTGGGATTTTTCTTTTATTTTTAAATCTGATTTTTCGATTGTTATAGTTAGAACATTGACCAAATCCACCATTATTTTGTCATAACTTTTGTACATGATAATTATTTTCTACATTGTTCTACATGAAAACAATACTGAATTAACTCAATAATCTTAACAGCTTTCGAAATATTCTAATTTTAAACTTGCGTGGTTTGAAAAGGGTGACATTTAAAATAAAAATAATAGAAATTTTTCCAAAAATGTTCAAAGTGTCCATGTCTTGCTCTAATAAATGTATATTATATTTGTTTCATTGGCAAAGTGAGAAAACTGTTATTAATTTAAAATTTTACCCTTTTTGTACGCAAGCCGCGATGTGAATAGAGTTATTTTAAGAGTTCATGTATCTAAAACTAAGCGGAAAGTATGTACAATGTACCAAATTATCAGTAATATTAATACCAAAACAGTTATAAGAAAATAAGGGTAAAAAATAAATATAATTTCCCGGAGCTACGCCAGTAATTCATAATAGTAACAAAAGTTTATTATCAGAACTAATATTTTGATCAAGGTTTTAACTGTACCAAATTTAATTAAAATCGTAAAAAGCAGTTTAAAAATAAGGGAAGGGTAAATCCCAATTCTTAAAATTTTTTTTCATACCCTGTATCTTAAAAATGTTTATAGAATATTTCTGACTCATTTTTGGCCAAAAATCTCCCATTAAACGATGTCATATGTTTTTTTAACCACCTATGTAAATCATATTTTTTACGAGCGATAGAAGGGCATTTCCGTCGAGACGAGGGAGCCATTTTTTCTAGACCAACATTTTTACAAAAGTAAAGAAAATTACCTGAACAACCAGCAAGACATTTAAAATGTATGTTATTTAAAATTAGTTATAATTTTTAGAACATTAATCCATGGAGATACAAGCTACCTTACCCACAAAACCTTCTTCGAAACCTAGCACGAAAAAATTGTCACACCAAATACGTGTTCCTTACTGATGTTGATATCATTCCAAGTAGAGGTATGGCTGAGAGTTTAAATGAGTTTTTAGGTAAGTTTGGTAATTATAGAAATATTATACCATATACGTATTATATACATTTTAAAATAGCGATGGCGCTTTATAACAGGATATCTTCTTTTCGAAACAGGTTTTTATTCAGAACAGGACAAAATAGATGTAGTTTGATAAGTTTTCCTGTTCCGATAACCGTTTCGATTCCTACCAAGCCTATGTAACCTCGGAGCGACTGCATCATATGGCGCATGAAGTATGAAAGTGTATTCGTATTTAATTGCCTGCGCCTCAAAAAAGTTACAAACAAACTTGGCTACTTTTTGATAAACTTTTTATTAGAAAACTCATAATGTTTAAATGTTCTTTGGAAACGACTCGAAAATTATTTTAATGTAATGATTTTTTTAACAAACGTATATTTAATCAAAGGCTGAGTAGGCTAAAGCCTAGGGCGGCAAATTTATAAGTGGCAAATTTACGATTAATTTTTAAAAAATGTAATCGTAAATTTAAATGATATAATTAATGATTTTACAAAAAAAAGGTTTTAAGAAAAATATTAGTACCTATATAGTTTTGCCTATAATTAAATATTACATAGATTATTTTACCATTTTAATTTATGTTTTGTTTTTATATTATGAAGTTTGTTTGTTTTAAAGAATTGTTATTTAATTTTCTGTATGATTTACTTTTTTTAAATTTGTTTATTAAATTTTTATAAGACTAACTAATGAAGTCTACATTCTTGTAATGCTAAATTTTTCGTTCTAATGTTCAAAAAATATTGACATATTAGGGCGGCAAAAATATATTAGCCTATGGGCGGCAAAAAGCTAAATTAGCCCTGCGGGCAGCGCGAAGCAAGCATTCTTCCGGAATAGTTTGGGCTGAAGCAGTTTTCACCGTAATCGGAATGCAACCAAATAGGTGAACAGCTCGGAGCAAGTTTGATTTCGGAACTGCTCGGAGCAAGTATGGTTACGAAACAGCTTGGAGCAAGTATGGTTGTGGAATAGCTCGGAGCAAGTATGGTTGCAAAACAGCTCGATCCAAGTATGATTCCGAAACATCTTGGAGGAAGTATAGTTTCGAAACAGCTAGGAAAAAGTATGGTTTTAGAACAGCTGGAAACAAGTATGATTCCGAAAAAGCTTATACTGTAATTGTTCTTTCTCTCTTACACGCTTGTTCGCACGTCAAACGTTAAAGAAAACAAGTATCACGATAAGACGACTTATCAATAACTTTTTTTAAGTTCGAATACCCATAGTACTCGAAATTTCCATTCGAGTACTTATATTTATATCCAAATACAGTATTTTCGGTGCTCGTGTATGTGAGTACCTAGTAGATATTCGAGTCGGCCCTGACTTCTTAGAGATATCGCGTTAAAGCGTCACAAATCTTTTTATCGTATTAATATGACGAACTTTGGTTACTTCTTTTATTTATTTCTTAATTCTAAAGCGTTAGAATGGCCGCGGCCAAAGATGAAGCCACGTACGTATACTTTCTTAGGGCGCAGTGGCTTTAACTCTCAGCGCGGGTACTCTACGATTCTGTCTCGCGGCGCAACTACTAAAAAACCAAACACTTTTGCCCAAATCGGACCTTCTGGCCATCCTTTAATAATTTCCTTACAATAACAGCAAAAAATAAGTCACAGATTTTAATAACTTTTATTGCTTCTGACGAGACATATTTGTAAGCACCCCAAATTCACAGTAATGAATGTTATAATGGTTTAAAACTTAAACGCTGAAAAATAAGAAGACTATCTTTATCTTCTCATTGACATACTTTTAATTAATATTTATATTTTTATTTGCAGATAATGTCAAATGCGAAGGAAATAAATGTGCATACGTAGTCCCGACATACGAACTAGACGAAAGAGTATTATTTCCCCCTAATAAGACTGATTTGATACGAATGGCCAATAAAGGCCTTGCAAGGCCTTTTCATCATAAAGTTTTTATTTACAACCAGTACGCTACGAATTTTAGTAGGTAAGATTGATGTTGCTTTAGATTTACAACCATGAGATTTACGATTATTTATTATTCCGACTTAAGAAAAAAAATAGTCTCTGTAGCGAGAATAGAGCCGAGCAAGAGCTTCTCTCGTGCGTATCGCAGCAACCTTATTTTTCATGTATTTTAGAAAGATTGTAAAACATTGTTACGAGTTATTAACTTTCCGCCCAGCAATGGCACGACTAAGATTCGCAATCCTCGGCAATGACACCTTGTTGCCGGGGGAGGTGAAAGATCTCTCTCCAAACAGGATAATCAGATTTATTAGGAGTCTGGACCTGGTGGAAGAAATATAAAAAGGTGTGAGCCACAATAGATCGATCGGTCGCGGTGGAAGGGTGTTATACCCACTCACTTTAAACCTACCTACCTACCTACTAACTTTCCGTACGTGGATCCGTGGGTCGGACAATTTAAACACTCTGTTAAATTAACAACACTTTATTCCCTGTTTTACAACTACACAATTTTTTTACATCTTAACTCTCTCACTACTTTTATATAACTAACTAACTACGTTTGACCGTGATCCTTCTATATCCATCTTAATATTTTATACGGTTTCAGAAACATTAACCTGATTTTTTTATACTACGTCTTATAAAATACTAGAACCTTCTCGAATCTAGGGGTGTTACCACATAACTATTTATTTTTGTCGTAACATCGTATCAATATTGCTTCGTGACACCCCGTATAAAAAACGGATCCTGGTTTTACACTGAGGGCGCTGGAAACATGCATTTTACACTTTTCTTGCATCCTGTAGTTAAAGAATTCTTCCGGCTAATTCTAGACTCTTCCAGATTTTTCCATTCTTTTCCACATCACTATATAAAGCTTTGCTGCCACTGCCTTTCACAGCGAGTAGAAGTTGACAGACAATTAGGGGTTAAAGAGTTGTCATAATTACGTTACGTTGAATTTTACCATAGAAACGTTTGTAAACCTGATTACCAATAAAAGGTGTAAAACCAGGATCCGTGTTTTTATACGGGTTGTCACGAAACATTTTGGTGTCAGAAGTGGGATGAAGGGGTGTGGTTTTGGTTTTATGGATTCCCAGGAGATTACAGAGGTTTTTGAATAAATCGGATTTTAAAGTTTCTACCTTGATCAGTATGTATTTCTCTTGGTACTCCATATCGACAAATCCACTGTTGAAATAGCACGTCGACAATAGTTGTAGCTTCTTGATTTGGTATTGCATAGACTTCCGGCCGTTTGCTGAAGTAATCCATCGCTACCAAAATATCGCGGTTTCCAGATTGACTTATTGGAAATGGTCTTGCTATGTCTATGGCAATTCTTTTAAAAGGTGCTCATGCATTGTATTGCTTCATCTTGCCATGGCTTCGTGTCTTAGGTCCCTTGCTGGAGGCGCAGTCCTTACACATTCTGCACCAGTCGTTGACATCGGCACAACTTTCCAGCCAGTAGAACTTTCTTGAACTTTTTCAAGAGTCTTCATTACTCCGAAATATCCACCTCCTATACCATTGTGCAAGGCTTGCAATACTTCTGGAATCCTTTTGGTTGGTAGTACTGTTTGATAGATATTACTTTTTCCATCACAACTTTCCCAGACTCTTTTTAAAAGTTCATCTTTCATTGCTAAAGAGTCCCATATGGCCCAGTACCCTTTATATCTCGGAGACTTGGAAGCTATTTTCTGATATGGGGGTCGTGCTGAATTTTCTTTCTTAAATTTCAGAATGTTTCCAAGATCAGGATCCTCTCATTGTTTTTTTGCGAGGATTTTAGGGTCCATTCTCGAGAGCACTGGATGCGTGTCTTCGGCAGTGAAGTTCATTGGGATCTTCTTGTTCTTCACGTCTACTGCAATGTTTACAATCTTCAAACAGGTCAGATCGGAGATCGCTGGAAGCCTTCTGAATCGATCTCAGCGAGAAGGGGAGGTATTTTTAAAGCGCATGTTATGGTACATTCCTATACACCCGAGTCATAAATGGCAAGTAAGGAGTGGCGGAGAAATTATGAAGGTTGCCCAGTGAAAGTCAAAACTTGTCTACTCTAGGGAAATTTTATTAATCGATTTTCTACATGGTCAACGTTGAGTGAATGCAGCTTACTACTGCCAGTTGTTACGGTCGGCAAAAGCCGCCTATCGAAACAAAAGACGAGACATGCCCATCAGAAAGGTCATTCTCCTCCATGACAACGCCAGGCCTTACACCGCGTCTTTGACAAGAAAGGAACTGAGAAACCCTTGAGCACAGTCTTTTTGCCCTGACTTGTCTCCCTGTTACCATTTTTTGCTAGCACCTCCAAAGGAATTACTGGGAGGAAAAAACAAACAAAAAAACCGTTTATGTTTGATAAAACCTCGTACTTTCGAAGATATTAATTTTTAAATTTTAGGCTAAAAGTTCCAAATTTGATCATAAATGTTTCCTTTATTTAAAGATTATTAAAAAACACGCCTAAAAATAAAATACCTAATAATGTTGCCTAAAAATCGCAATTTTTTATATATTCAAATTCGAGTAGAAGACTGCGCCGATAGTTTTACCACCCAATGAGATCCACAAGAATTGTTTAAAAAATTTTAAATGGCAGTTCATTTTAAGTGTCGTTCTTTCGTAATCACCTAAAAAAATCGGTATGCAGGTTAAAAATTATATTTGGATTGGAAAATGTCTTTTTTTTCAGGACCCTATGTACAATTTTACACAAAACGGTGCCTAACAAAAAAAGGCCAATCCGGGAAAGCAATGATTATTTACGGAGCGATTAGACATTAATCTTTTTCTCGTATGCATATATTTTTTAAACGTTTTTTTTACATATTTCTAAGGGTAGTGAAAAAAAATCGTAAGAAAGCTTTTGAAAGACAATTAAATGGTCTAATAAACTGTGCAAAGATTTTCTATAATTATTTATAAAAAAGCCAATTCTAATAGCAAATTCAAAAATATATCTTCGAAATTATTTGCTTTAACAACTTGAATTTTACAGCGATATGGTACAAATACTCGACATTAAGCTAGAATTATTTTCAATTGTTAGCAATAGTTTTTCCGTAATAAAAACTATTGTATAAGTATGACTTAATTTTATGAAAAAAAAAACAAAAACCTGATAAAACAGTTTTGCAACCGAGTCCACTCTGCCAGATGTTAATTTTCTTATGTAACTATTAATAAATTTATCATACACAATTTTGTAGCTTTGTACTTCGAGAATTAGTGAAGTTGGCTATTAGCTCTCTGACTATAACATTTTCTTTTAGGTGGCAAAACTACAAAGACCCCGATGCCAAAATAAGAATAAGCCACCCTGTGACGAATTTTGAGTTTCTGTATGAACCTTTTTACATAGCAACAGACAATGTACCACCACATGATGAACGATTTGTTGGTTATGGTTATACACGAAACAGTCAGGTTAGTTCTGGTTAACAATATTGTTTAACGTATCTTTGTAATGCCAGTTAGTACAATTCTTACATTGTATTATTTCACTATTCATAGAGCAATTTTTTTTAGGTTTACGAAATGTTTGTCGCGGGCTACGAATTTTTTGTTCTCTCTCCCATCTTTACTTGCCATTGGGGTCTTCAAGTAAAGAAATCTCGCCCTCCTTGGAGAGAACATCAGAACAACCAAAACCGAAAGCAATTTGACCACTTTAAGAAGGAGATTTTTGCTCGATATAACAAGGATCCCCTAAACATGATGGCTCCCAAATAACTCTAAGTAATAATCCTAAAGTATTATATTTTCTTGTTTTTATACATTCTTTTAAAAAATAAAATTATATAATTTTTGGACTACTTGTTTTTCATTTTTTTAAATCTTAAAATAACATTGATTTAAATTTAGAGTTTGAAATCAACTTGAAGTGTTACGTAGAGCTTTTATTAAAATGTAATAAAAGAAATTTTATAAAAATAAAAGTTTTTTGTCATTACATATTATAAATATAATAAGAGAAAGCAATTAACAGCGGCAATTTTTAATGAAAAATGTGTGGTTTTTTATAAAAAAAATATGAAACAAACGTGATTTGTTTACTAAAAACTGCATTAAATAAAAAAATAGTGGGTCGAGATGTAAAAAAACTTTTTGAGAAAAACCAAAGTTAGGACCAGCTTTTTAGAATTTTACTGTAACAAGGATACTACTAAGGTGTAGAAGGGCCACACAAATTTTTATTTTTATTTTTAGTACTAATTCCGACTTAAAACTCGGAATTCCGACTTAAAACTCAGAATTCCAACTTACAACTCGGAATTCCGACTTACAACTCGGAATTCCGACTTACAACTCGGAATTCTGACTTAGAACTCGGAATTCCGACTTACAACTCGGAATTCCGACTTACAACTCGGAATTCCGACATAGAACTCGGAATTCCGACTTTAAACTCGGAATAATATGCTATTGGATTGTATTGTATTGTAGTAAATGGGGGCCCTTCTCCCCTTTCGACCCAAGAAGATCTTTTGTGGATACCCTGCATTAGTTAATGCTCTCAATACCCAAACTTTTTCCAAAGTTGGAGGTTGGAGATGTTTCGAGCGGCAAGTTTCATTATACCTTCGGGTGTTAAAAATGCTTCTTCTTGATATTTTAGCCTTTGGCGTGTGAATTCCATGTATTCGCATAGTATTTGTTTCGTGGTTTCGCTCGATCTGTCACAAAACCTGCAGCGTTCATTGTCAGTATTTTCCATATTTTTGAGGTAATATCTCAAAGGACCGTGTCCTGTCAGAAAGTTAATGTTTCATTTTTTTAAAGTTCTAATAGCTTTTTGAGTAGGGAGAGATGATTTTTTTGGTGCCACGAAACACATCCCTGGAGAAGCTTAATTTGCGCAGACGCTAGATGTCAGACGGAAGTTAGCTTACGCGGGCTAGCTTTATTATAGGGTACTACTCATGCGTGAAAAAATGACAGCTGTAACCCCCAAATTTTACCTGTCAACTGTCATATGTCAAAAACCACCATTTAGCTTACGTTGATGAGATCTATCTATCTATGCGTAAAAAAATTGGCGGCTGTCCCCTGTCAAATGTTACCTGTCAACTGCCCTATCTCGGGAACCATGTGATAACGTCATTGTAACTTAGGTCTTTTAAACTATGATTATAATTACTTAAATCGTCTTTTAGCTGTCAAATGCTTTCTGTCAACTGTCATATCTCGGGAACCACGTGACTTAGAAATGATCTCTAAAGTTTGGGATACGTAACATAAGGTTTTAAATCAATCAGCGTCAGAACAGTTTTTTTGTCGGCTAGTTTTCGGGAGTTTGAACCCAATGATGATTAGAATTAAAACGTTGTTTAATATTATAAAGCTGATATACCAATCGTTTAATAATTATATTATTTAAATCATCTGTTAAGACCTTAGGCTACGTATCCTAAACTTAACAGCTTATTTCTAAGTCACGTAGTTTCCAAGATATCATAGTTGACATGATGTGCACATGTGATAATGATGATAGTTTACATTTAAAAGGTTAAATACACTTTATCTTTCTCCAACCTATAGGATAATTCGATATGCACACAACGAACTAAAATATGGGCCTTTATGGTGTTTTTTAATTATTCTTTGACCTTAAAATTAAGTTTCGTTTTTTCAACTCCTATACTAAGGCCACAATGGTTGATTTTCCCCTGGAGTTACCGTTCTCATCGCTAATTGATGCGTCTCGCCTCGACAGCTGTAGCGCCCTTATGGTTTAGGAGAGCGGCATGTGGCTTTCACCATTTGATAGGTATGATGATATCACGTGATTAATGACATATTTCAATGAAAATACAATTTTTTATAACATTTTACAATGTCCTATTAGCATTTGATGAGTATCATTTTTTATATGATTTACATGGCCTTACATCGCGTCCAAGTAGATAATTAAAGCCAAAGCGTTTCTGTCATTTAAGGGTTAATTTCAATACCTTATTCACCGGTCGATTGTTATCTTTACCTTATAATATTTAACAACGTTTTAATTATCAACGGGGTTATATTCAGATTTTAGCCGATAAATCCTAAATGCTATCCCACGAAAAAATCGTTCTTGTGCTGATTGATTTAAGACCTTAGGCTACATATCCTAAAATTTACAGATCATTTTTAAGTCACATGGTTTTCGAGATATGACAGTTGAAAGATAACATTTGACATGTTACAGCCATCATTTTTTTCACGCATGCGTAAGACCTTAAGACAGATCTCAATCACGTAAGCTAAATTTTTTAAGTCACGAGTTGTAAGTCGGAATTCCGAGTTGTAAGTCGGAATTTGTACTGAAAATAAAAATAAAAATTTGTGTGGCCCTTCTACGCCTTCGTACGTTTGTAACCATGGTAACTGACTTTTTGGACAAATGCAATACATTATTACTTACTTACTTACATTACTTTAGTCAGGGCCGGATTTAACTTTTTGCTGCCCATAGGCGAATTTGTTTTTGCCGCCCTAATATGTCAATATTTTTTGGATATCAGAACGAAAGATTTAGCATTAAAAGAATGTAAACATCACTAGTAATTCTTATAAAAATTTAATGAACAAATTTGACAAAAGTAAATCATACAGTAAATTAAATAACAATTTTGTAAAGCAAACAAATTTCATATTATAAAAACAACATATAAATTAAAATGGTAAAACAAATAAGTATTATTTGTATTATGTATTATTTAATTAAAGGCAAAACCATAAACTAACATTTTTCTTCAAACCTTTTTTTCTGCAAAATCATTAATTATATTAAAATTTACGATTACATTTTTTTGTAAATTAATTGTAAATTTGCCGCGCTAGGCTTCAGCCTACTCAGCCTTTGCGTAAATCCACCCCTGACTTTAGTTGTCTCTGCTTTTATTTTCAAAATGTTTTTTTATATTCGCTCTTTTTAAATACAAATTCTAATTTTTATATACTAATCCTCATTCATATAAACATTCATGGGAAATTTTGTGTTTTTGTAATGTTACTTATTTAATTCAATCAACATAAGCAAATTTTACGTTCATATTCTCATTGCTTTACATAAATGCTCTCCAAGCGGTCTAAGGCCTTTATAACAGTTACGTAACAAGTACTTTACCAAACGTAGTAATTTATACTAATATTTCCATTCAGTTTGTATTATATTACCACTTTCAACACACACCTACTAGGGGCACCCTTGCCGCATGGGCGTGCAAGAGAAAAAGAAAAATAGGTGTAAAACCTTTCTCTCCCGCTATAACATGCTGATTAGCCTGCCATCAATCAGCACGCAGAGCGGGGTATATACCCGTTCCCGCCGACCTATCAGGATTTTGGAAAGAGAGAGAGAAATATAAGAATAGGTATATACCCTATATACCTATTCTTCTTTTTCTCTCGCACGGCCAAGTAACAAGACTAGAGGCAGGTATAAGCTCGAGGTATAAACATGAACTACCATCCGTAATGAAATGTGCTTAGTTACACTAAAACGAAACCATGCTTGAAAATGCGAAATACGTGTGGTGTGTTAATGTTCCATTTAATAACTGTTGGGCTGCGAATTTTATTCATAACGAGAAAAAAATTTACTCGTATGTTATTTTTTGCATTTAAAAAAGTATTAAGAAAATATTATTTAGAATAAATGAATTTTATTTACAGTATAGATTATTGTATTAAACAATCATACTATTACAACGTACTATAAAACCAAATTAATCAGCTCCCTCCCCTTCATCATTTACCCATTTTTTTATAATTCGTGCCCAGGTAATAATTAAACCCAAGAGTAATACTTATTCATCACTGCGGCAACACTGCTACCTGCATACACTAGACTAGAGTCCCGCTAATCCAAACTAATTGGGACTGAACCTTGTTCGGATTAGCGAAAATTCGGATTAGGCGGAATTTTGTCCCATAATGCCGTATTATTGTCTCTTTTAGGCATATTTAGCATCTGATGTGTAAAATATTAAAGGTCAGACGCTTAATACTCCTTTGTTATTTAACAATAGGTGGTGTACAGCTAATTTAGTGCATTGCGGTAAAAAAAGATCACTGATTTTAAATTGTGCTAGTCAATAATTTGTAAGTATCTAACAAATTAATAATTTATGTATAAGATTTTGTTAGTAAACGTACGACGTTACTTATAAAACTTTTTTACTTTTCCTAGTTCTTAAATTTTATAAAAAATATTTTTTGCCCTGGCCCTGTTCGGATTAGGCGGATTTTTGGATACGCGGGTTTAGGATTAGCGACACTCTAGTGTACTTCCATAAAATAATCTTTTTGACAAAATGGTGACCCCAAATAGTTCAATTGAAGAAGTTCGTTTAGGCGCAAAAACAAAAATGACTTAAAATACCTGGCCATTTTTATATTATCGCATATCTACATGTAAAAATTCCATAAAAATCGCTTGTGAATTTTCTTTTTTTACTTTATTTTTGGGTTAAAGATACGCACGTGTATTTAAAACTCTTTCTTATATTAACCTGGAGATATTAAAATATTTTATGGTTTTAAAAATTTGGAATTTAACCAACATTTAAGAACATTCCTACGCTAATATTTGACGTCACGCCGGTTTTTAGGATCGCTGTATTTGACAAGAGCAGGGTTTATTAATACAGAGAGAGTCTTAGCATAGCGCGTATTTCCTTTGATCACCTCCACCTCTGCCTCTATCTCTTTGCAATTATATCGTAATAGCCGAGCTGTAGTTGCGACAGACGATAGAATGACTTATAAATGGGACATTGAGTCTAAGTATCTCTTCCCGCTCGAAGGATCCTCACCTTGACGAAGGCATTAGCCGAGTGAGCGGGCTTGCATGTTCTTATGATTCTTAGAGCTAGACCGATAGGGCCACCCAAGCGGGAAGGTCTAAGATGAGGAACCAGACTAGGAAGGATCTAAACCCCAATCCAGTGGCGTTATGCGACCCGTACCGAAGGATGAATGGCACCGGGGTCAAAAGGTGTCGTGAACGGAGCCTCTGGGATACAGGGCGACCTCTCAGAGTAAATAGACTTACGCCTGTGCAGGGGGACCGCAGGCGCTGACCACTTTTCCCCATTACTCGTGGGACCTTTATGGACCAAGAAAACAGTAATAAAAACACAAGGAGGGAGCAGAGGAGGGATTCGGGGTCTTCCTCCAGCGAAACTCCAACAAACGTCTCTATCGTGGAGGTCGTGACGGACCACGATAGTGAAACATCTGTGGGCACCCAAGGGACCACAAGAAATTTAGATACGGAGGCAAAAAACATGGACCCCAAATCCAATCAAAAGAAACTCTCCGGGGCGCAGAAAAGAAAACTGACGAAGGAGAGAAAAAAACCGAGGGAACATGAACCTCCGAAAAACCCTACAAAAAGGGAAAAGAGAGCGCAAAGAGACCTCGAGATAAGTCAAAGAGTCCCCCAAAAATCTCCAAAAAGCCCAGGAAGGCACCCAGACCTGGACGTTACAGTGTGATTGCTTCGGGACTCAGGATGGCAGTCATTGACAAGCGCCATCCCGATGTCACCATGGATCAGAGGCAGGCGGATCTGATCCAAGAAAAACTGGTGGACAGGATGGACAACACTCCCAGTGGAAGTGGCAACCCCATTCAATTCACCAGAAGTACCTTTAGTGGAGGAGTCCTATGGCTGACCTGCCACAACGAGGCAACCAAAACGTGGCTTAAAACCACAGTGCCAACCCTGGAAGGACTCTGGGAGGGGCGGATTTGACAGTTGTCGAATCCAAAGACCTCCCAAAAAGGCCAAAAGTCCTTGTGTTCATTCCGGGGTAAGAGGAACCAGAAGAGGCACCTGGGGAGACAAAACCCCGGGCTTAGAGTGGGAGGATGGCTTCTTCTGAGTAAGAAAGTAGAAAAGAAGGGAGTAATCTGGACCTTTTCCATTGACGAGGCCTCATACCAGGTCTTGGAAGAAAAACAATTCCGAGCATTCTACAAGCTCGGAATGGTCACATTCCGCTCCATAGACCGCTCCGATGCCAGGGCGGAAAATCAGGGTGCTGCAAGCAAACTCGCAGCATAGCAAGGCAGCAACAGCAGTCCTTGCTAACGCTATGAGTAACTTCGACGTGGCCCTCATACAAGAACCCTGGGTCTACGGAGGAAAGGTAAGAGGTTTAGGGGACGTGGGTGGAGAACTTATATACAGTAGAACATCCGACGTCCCCAGAACATGCATAATAGTCAAAAAAGACATCAAGATACTACAACTAACTGATTTCTGTTTCAGAGACCTGGTAGCTGTTCAAATTAGGTCAGGGGATAGGGCCATGCCGAAGGAATTAATCTTCGGATCGGCATATCTGCCCCAGGACGACCCTGACCTACCACCAACCAAGGAGATGGAAGACCTGGTGAGAAGCTGCAGGGGAAATGGATGGCAGCTCATCCTAGGATGCGATGCAAATGCACACCACATCTCCTGGGAAAGCACAGACACAAACCTGAGGGGTGAGTCTTTACTACAATTTATTATGGCAAACAATTTAGACATATTAAATGTAGGCAATAAACCAACTTTTTTAAATAGTAGACAAAAAGAGGTATTAGATATAACACTAGCTACAAGTTACATTGGAAGTAATGTTATCATCTGGCATGTATCTGAGGAGGTAAGTTGTTCAGATCACAGACACATAAACTTCACGATAGGGGGACATGAACCTATGAAGAAACATATCGCAACCCTCGAAAAACGGACTGGGAAGCCTTTAAGGCACACCTGGAATCTACACTGAGAGGGAAAAAGCGAAAAATAAACAATACTCTAGACCTAGAAATAATGACGGATCAAATACAGGACGCCATTATTTCTGGGTACAATGAGAACTGCCCGCTGGTGATAAGAAAGTACTCAAGAAATGTGCCCTGGTGGAACTAGGAACTCACTAAACTGAAAAAGAGGGCAAGGAGAGAATACAACAGGGCAACATGGGATAGGGAATCATACAAGAAGGCCCTTACCGAAACAACAAGGCATTGAGGAAAGCTAAGAGAGATTCATGGAGAAGGCCCTGTGAGGAAATCGAGGGAACTCATGAGGCAGCCAGACTCCATAAGATTCTTTCGAAAGAACCTCAATTACAAATATTTACTCTAAAGAAATCCACAGGGGATTACACAAGAACGGCAAATGAGACCATGAGAGAATTACTCAGGGTACACTTTCCGGGATGCAAAATAACCAACATGTCACTGGAAGACTGCAAAAGTTCAGACCTAGGAAACCCAGAATACTGCTCCAGGGAGGACTGGCAGGTAGCAAAATCAGTGATAAACGTAGACAAAATTGAATGGGCAATAAACTCATCCGAATTGTATAAATCGCCAGGAACAGATAGCATTTATCCAGTAATGCTCCAGAAAGGACCAGAGGTCTTACTACATAGACTGTATCTATGTAGTAAGAGCGACTAATCAGAGTAGCATTCATCCCCAAACCTGGGAAAACCAGACAGGATGGGGCAAAATCTTTGAGACCAATAAGTCTGATGTCGTTCGTGCGAAAGACCCTAGAGAAGTTGCTAGATAGGCACATCAGGGAGAACGCACTTACGAACAGACCTCTACACAAGGACATACATGCATACACAGCAGGTGAGTCCACAGAAACAGCATTACATGAACTTGTGAAAAAGGCCAAATATGCTCTAAAATACAAGGGGGTGCTAATGTGTGCCTTCCTAGATGTAGAGGGAGCGTTTGACAACACGTCCCTCATATCTATCTCAAACGCGTCGAGGCGCAGAGGGTTCAACGCAACAAGCTGCAGATGGATAGACTGCATGCTTAAGAGCAGATCAGTATATTCTTTAATTCTTGAAGAAACTCTTGTAGCTCGGGTTGAGCGAGGATGTTCGCAAGGGGGATTTCTGTCCCCACTGCTACGGAACCTTGTCATGGACGACTAAATGTCCTTCAACTGGAAGGGCACCAAACATTGGGATACGCAGACGATCTCGTCATTATGGCCCAAGGAAAATTTAACAACACTGTTAGGGATAAAATGCAACAGGCCCTAAACGCAGTCACCAGATGGACGAGAAAGAAGGGACTAAAGTTAACCAAAAGGAGAAATCTAGAGGGCTTAGGACCCCTGAACCTACGAGGTGAAGCAATCAAAATTTTGGGTGCGGTAAAATATTTGGGTGTCATCCTAGACTCTAAACTTACCTGGAATCAACATCTTCAGAAAACAAGAAAGAAAGCGGAGATGACTCTTATGTTAATCAGACGGTCCTATGGAAAACATGGGACCTTGAACCAAACGTGGTTTATTGTTATATACCATGGTGGTAAGGCCTATGATAACATACGCATCACTGGTATGGTGGACAAAAATGCGACAAAGAACTGCTATTACAGAACTGGCTAAGGTACAGAGACTTGCTTGCTTAGCTATAACAGGAGCAGTTAAAATAACCCCAACAGCAGCCATGGAATGTCTCTTAGACCTTCCACCACTTAACCTCGTAGTGATGGGAGAGGCAAGAATGAGCTACTTTCGACTGCAACAAAAACCAACTGGTGTCTACGCTAGTTTGGGACACAACAACATAAAAAGTCAGGTTGGCGGCAACATCCTGGATGAGAGAACAGAGCAGATGATTCCCCAATACTCATTCAACAAAAACTTCGAGATAAAAATTCCAGATCGAAGTAAGTGGCAGCAACCCGATGTCCCCGGTACAGTTGGAGACATCATCTGGTATACGGATGGTTCCAAAACCGAGCAGGGATCCGGAGCGGGCGTGTACAGTGAAATGAGGAATTCACAATTCTCCTTTCCACTAGAAACACGCAGTACTGTATTTCAAACAGAAATATATGCTTTACTGCACTGTGCAAAAGAAAATAACAGGAGGGCTTACAAAAACAAGCGGATCTGCATAATAACAGACAGCCAGGCGTCACTAGGGGCACTAGTAAACACCAAGGTGATGTCCAATCTGACATGGGAATGCCAAAAAGAACTGGAGGTCCTGGGAGAACGCAACAGGGTAACTCTCTGTGGGTACCAGGACATTCGGGAATAGAAGGCAACGAAAATGCGGATGAGCTAGCAAGACATGGATCATCCACACCATACTTTGGACCAGAACCTGCCCTTGGAGTGACCAAAACCACAGCACGAGGGCAAACCAGGAAATGGATCCGAAACAAACACAAGGAATACTGGGAGAACCTCGGTAGAATAAGACATGGAAAGGGCTTCATAAAGGGCCAATTCAAAAGAACGAAGGAAGAACTACTCAGACAAAGTAGGAAAAGACTTCGCATAACAGTAGGGTTGCTAACAGGGCACGATAACCTAAGCGGGCACCTACACAAGATAGGCTCATACAATGGGGACCCAAGTTGCAGAATGTGCGACGAGGTGGAAGAAACAGCCTACCACATACTGTGTGAATGTGAAGCGTTAAATCACAAAAGACAGGCATTATTTGGGCAACCGAAAATGAGCCCACAGGAATATATCAACCAACCAGTCTCGGGGTTATACAGACTTGTAGAAGGAATAAGACTAATGGGAGGATTGGTATAAAAGACAATGGGAGATCAGGCACAAAAAGTCCAAGAGGCTGCGCTGCCTCCGGTAGTGAAAGACGGCTCCCAGGAAGAAGAAAAAGAAGAAGAAAAGTATCTCTTTCTTTATCTTATTATTTACCAATTTCAAGAAGCCAATTAATTTTTTTTTAATCTTTCAGAATTTATTTTACATAACCTCTCAATATTGTAATAACGGCGTAAGCCAAACATTGGAAAGTTTTTATTACTATTATAACTAGATCTGGTATAATCATAAACCTTTTTTAAAAAAGTTGTAAATAAGAATGCAAAAGATTATTTTAAATTAACCGTTACCGTTTAAGTTTTGCTGCTACTAAATGTCAATATCTCAAAAACAATTTAATTCGAAAGGGGCCTATTTTTTTCTGCGAAACTTAAAACTTGGATGAACTACAGTATACTTCAAAAAAACAACTATCATTTCTTTTAAATAAATAGTTGTCCAGGTAATAGGTAATATTTGCTTTAGCAAACTATTTTATAATAAAATAAGTAATTGAGATAATTCTATGTGATATTGTTTGGTGTATATTGCTTTTTAATTACATATATTTAACCCAAATAATTTAGATAATATTGTTGTTATAAAACTAGATTAAATAATTTTCCAATTTTAATATAGTTCTTCTATTGATACAGAAATGATAGTGTTATATCTGCTATTTATTTTTATTGCTTTATTAGAAAACACCACAGGTAAGTTTAATAGGTACTTTTATGTTATATTAGTTACACAAGCCCACAAAAAAAGTGGTATGTGCTGGGTGTCGGACTAGGGTTTTCTGGAGTATTTTTTTCCGCTGAACACGAATCTGAAGTCAAAATTGGGGGTCACAGCAAATAATCGAAAAAAGGCGTAATTTCAGATATTTACATTTTTTTTAATTTCAAACGTCAATATCTTAAAAACTATAAAAGATACATGAAACTGTATTTGATATAAGCTGTGTATTTTCAGAAGATCTTTAATTTAAGTTATAGAATATTTTTGTCTAAGTACAATATTTTTCGAGTTATAATCAAAAAACCGAATTTTTAGGATTTTTTCAAGGTATACCTCTGGAAAAAAATTGAAAATTAAATTTTTTATTTTTTATTTTTTTCTGCAAATTTTAAGTGATTTAAGATTCAAATGATTAAAATAAATTTTGAACTGAAATTTTTGTCAAAATTTTTCGTTTATACCTCCTTTGTTAATTATCTTTTCAAAAATGTTTATATAACTTTTTTATGGATAATTTCTTTTTTGTTCTATGAAATGTTTGTATTTCTTATAGTTTATATAGTCGTAGTCCAAACATTCCGTGGTAGCAGGTTTCTGCCGGTAAATGTATCGTGTCGGCTTTTTGTTTGACAAGGCAAGTTTTTACCGACCTGTGTGTTTAAATAAATAATCTTTTTCAAATCAAAAAAAATATAATTTTTTTTCCAGTCTTTTGCTATCCAGAGTCGCCAATTTCCATTTTCCATGTAAAAAAGATGTTTCACATGGTGAAGGTCCCATTAGTTTATACCTCGGGTTTTTTTTTTGGGCATTCTAGACCGGGCTTCCCTTCCAATAAAAGAATACTTATACGTTATTTGTGCTTTACAGGGAGATTCCTAAGTTAAGGCTTTTTTTGTGTATAAAACTCGTTAAAATAAGCAACTTTCTTAAATAAAATTTTTGCAAAAACCCAAAGATAACAAAGCTACATAAATGTATTTGAAAGTGTTTCTAGTGCGGGCCTGGGCATAAAAAGATAGTTTATTTCTTATTGACGCTTCTTTTTTGTCTTGTCTCCAGTATAAATCAGTCACATGCGTTTATCGGACGAGGCGAGGATTAATTTTAATTTATTTTAAATCATTTTAAATCGCGAAAATGGCACAATCCAGAAACAATGAATACGTGGATATGTTCCCCATTTATGGAGTGTCGTTAATCTGTAAACGTTGCTGCGAGATTGTACGCGCGTCGGTTTCCCTTGCAGGCTCATTCTGGGCCCAAGTACTCGGTTGATTGCAAGTAAGGTCGGTTTAAGTCAAAAAAAAGTGTGGACAACATTGCGGGTAAATCACGTTCAACGTGTCCAAGCACTACGCCCGAAGACTTCTTGGGCGTGACAACTTAAGACAGGACCGTATTCGACACACTAAATAAATGTAAGTTCCTTATTTTTTAAGTATTTTGAAAAAATTATTTAAAAAGTTGTTTATTTTAATGAGTTCTACATACACTTAAAATTGGGAATAACCCTGTATAACATTAACTTTGTTATAGCTGCAAATGATAGTAACGATTTTGATGGAAGAGTCGTAGGTGGTAAGACTGTTCCAATAGAGGAGTATCCATACCAAATATCTTTAAGATATATGAACAACCATCTCTGTGGAGCTAGTATTTTAAATAAAAATTATGCTATCACTGCCGCACATTGTACAAAAGGGTAAGAATAAATAAAATAAGATGTTAGTTAAACTTTCCAAAAAAACAAAATTCCATAAGTAGTGTGTTAAAAAAAGTTATGTTCTTGAATTAAAGACACAATATTACAAGAGACTTTGTGTGCTACCAGTTGTGTAACAACTGTGTGAAAACAATAAAATAAAATAAAAGAGTAGATAAAACTAAAATAAATAAAATTTCTATACACTTAAGTGAAGTACACTTAGTGCTTAACTCAAAGGCTCTAAAACACCTCAAGAATTAGATATAACCCAAATAGATCAAATATTTCGTTAAAAAAATATCTTTAATTATTACTTTTTAATTATAAATGTTACAAAAGAAGTTATAAAAAAAATTGTTAATAAAAATATCCGAAAACCGAAACCTAAGTTTATGATCACGTGCTTTATTTAAAAAATATATAAATAGAATTGCGCTTCATATCAAATGCAAGCTTTGACGCTCTATTTACTGTAGTAATACTTCGATCAATCTAGACATTCAAAGGTAAATAAATCTACATCAAGCTGAAAGTAAGTAAAATTGTTTAAAACATAATTAAAAATAACATTTCAAAATTCCCCATCGTTCCGGTACGTGGAAAAAATGACTCGAGGTCAAAGGTCAAAAAATGGGCTTTTCGCGATTTTCTTCGAAACGGTAAGTTTTATCGTAAAATTACCTAATGCAAAAATTGTAGATTATAAAATTATCTATAATTTTTTTCCTAAAAGCCACCGGTGCCATATATCGATTGAAAAAATTGCGCGTCATTGTATGCATAAGTACGTCACGTATATTCATCTTTGCAGCTCTAATATAAGTAAACATATTTTTCTATCGGTGATTGCAACTTACATTTAAAATATAAAATATAAAATATACATAAGTATAACTATGGAAATATCAAGTAAAATGAAACCCAGTCCCCTAATTTACACGCTTGTGTTACCTTGAAACAACATCTGTCTTTCTGTTTAATTCTGTGCGTTGCTAGTGCTGCTTATCAACATCTTTTTCAAGTATATTACCAAGTTTAAGTGTGGCTTGGTTATCTGCTAGACCCAAAAGATTTGGGTTGTAAGTTGGTCGAAAATACATTAGAACTAATTCAGACTTTACTGACAACAATTAACCACCTGCGCCGGAAAAAGTGCTAAACACAATTTTTTGCAACTGTATAAAGGGATGCAGTGCTAAATGTGATTGCAAAAAAGTAGGACTGTTTTGTTCTCTGGCATGCACGAATTGTCAAGGCCGGTCGTGTGCTAATGTTGAATCATCAACAGCAGAGTTTGATACTGACGAACAGACATGCGATACATCGCTATTGATGCAATTCACTTACACCCAGGATAAAGAAGAAGAAGGAAATCAAGAAGAGGGGAAAGAAGAGGAAGAAGAAGAAGAAGAAGAGGAGAAAGAAGAGGAAGAAGAAGATCAGGAAGAAGAACAACAAGAAGAAGTAATTGAAGATTACAACCCTTGTGAATATCTGTTATTCTGCAATAGTTTCTCACTAAATATAATTACAACAGACCTGTGGAATAGGCCTACTGGGGAAACCACGTTAAAAAAACGCGCTAACTACACTACCTCAGAGGTGGCGTGGAAACGTGTGCATACAATGACGCTTACAACTTTTTAAATCGTTATATCTCAGGAACGATGGCCTATAGGAAGAAAAATATTAAGACATTTTTATAGACAATTTTATGGTCTACAATTTTTGTTTAAAAAATTTTTACGATAAACTTACCGTTTTAAAGAAAATCGCGAAAAACCTATTTTTTTGACATTTGACCTAAAGTCAATTTTTTTCACGTACCAAAAAGATGGGGAATTTTAAAATGTTATTTTTAATTATGTTTTAAATAATTTTACTTACTTTTAGCTTGATGTAAAATTATGTACCTTTACTCTTATTATTTGGTCTAATTTGACCGGACTATAACGGTAATTTTTAAAGTCCACTATAAATTTTTGAAAACATGTATGATTTATGAATATAGTCAGACATAAAGTGCAAAAGAACTTATTTGTGGTAAATTTGAGGGTTAATCCGAGATTAAGATTAGTATTTATTATGAATAAAAAATATGCAGTGTAAGTCTCTAACTTGGAATAAACTCAATATTTAAAAAAACAAGTTAATTTTTTGTAGAAATGCTCAAACCCATCGATTAGTATTTTAAGTCTTGCATTTTTCTATGAGAGAAATGTTTAGACAGTATGTCCCAAATTTAAACTTTGCCCTTATCGGTGATTTGATTGATAACTATCCAATTTCAATTTTTTTTCCTTGTCATATGCGAGATATATTTTTTTTCATACTTTACTAAAAACGCATTTTTAGATACTTGATTTTAGTCCGGAAAATAAACTTTTACAGTATTAAGTCCGGTAAAAACAAATTCGGACTAGTCGGTAATAAGGGAGTCTAACGAACTGTCAACAACAGCTGATTTCATTCTCTTGGAGGACAGGTTTATTTGAGAGATTTCGCCACGTTTTGTAGGTTTTGGTTGGTCAGAAATAGTGATGGGATAATTAAATTTAAAAAATAATCGATAATCCGATTATTGAAATAACCGCTATCATGCGATTATTCAGATTTAATTTTTTTTTATTTAAATTTTATTTTTTGTAATTCAAATTAAATCTGAATAATCGTATGATAGGGGTTTTTTTCAATAATCGGATTATCAATTTTTTTTAAAGTTACCCTATTTTCTGAAACCAAAGTATCCCAAAAAACGTGGCGAAACGTCTTTGGTTTTATGCGAATTGCATTTTTAAGGATTTTTTGAATAATATAATGCCTTTATTTTGTTGTGTAATAAACTGTGCTAATATCAGTCCAGATACTATTACTAGAAGATAAAACCACTTGGCGATTTAATTTCGTACGACGTTGCGCATGACGTCATTGACACAACAATTCTGCTTTTTGGGAAAGCAGTGTTTTAAAGCCTTTTTTAATTTTATTTTTTTGGCTTTTATATGACGTTTAAAAATAAATAAATCATGCGCTTAATCCATCAACATCTAAACAGAAATCGGAATGCAAGTAAAACTCGCCGTTTCTGGGGAAATAGTCGTCAAAGTGACGTAGCGGGGGAGAAAATAGGCTTATCTCATGCGCGTGGGTTTATCTTTTGAGTAATGAGTCTATCTAACGAACTAGCGGATGCGGAGAGCTCGCGAAAAGTATTCCCAAACACGGCGATTTACGACATCAGTCGAAGTCGGCCGAAGGATTGATGGGAGAGGAATGGTTTTATTTTCAATTTGTAGGAAAATTTAGTGATTTATCACGCCTAAAAAAATTGGGGAAAAAAAAAAAACCGTTTTAATAACTAGAACTAACCATGACGCCCCTCTGGTCCCACGAGAATCAGCAAAAAGGGGCGATCATGGTTAGTTCGGGTTTTAGAAAAAGGGGCTTTTTTTTTTCTCAATTATTTTAGAGGGATAAATCCAAAAGGTTTTTTTAATTTGGCTTTTATACGATTCTTGTGGGGGGATAACAAAAAGGTCCAGTAATTTAATTACACACTAGTGCCTAAGTGAACACCGTATAATTCAAACATTTTTTGCCAAATTTTTTATTATAATTATTTTATTATCAAACATAGTTTATGACACTCGCTTTATTAATATGCTTATTGGGTATATTTAGGTTTTTAATTTCTGATATAAATATATTTTATGAAAAATCGATCCCAAATAAAAAATTGAATAAGTTATATAGGGAAACGGTCCGTGCTAAAAAAAGACTAAATTAACACACTTTTTTGTAAAAAACTAGTTTTTAAAAATATTTTTTATTGGTGATGATTTGATAAAAAATGCACTCATTTAATTTTCTTATTTATTTATTTTTTTTAAAGAACATTGTAATACATATTAATTGTTTGGGATTTTTTTATAATCTAACGTAATAAACAAATTGAGACGCCCGTTAGTAGGGAACTAACTACAAACAACAATCGCGCCAAGGCATTCTTGTCAGTTCGGGAATTTCTCGCGTCTGGGAATACTTTTCGCGGCCTTTCCCCATCCGCTAGTACTGTCAACAACAGCTGATTTCATTCTCTTTGGGGGAACAGGTTTCATTTTTTTTATAAGCGAATTGCATTTTTAAGATTTTATGAAGTTAATAAATTTTAATCCTTTTTTTTGTTGTGTAATAAACTCTGCTAATATAGAGGAGACATGAATAGAGTGGGGTTTCAGGTTCCCCTTTTTTTTTAAATAAGAATGATGCTTTAAAGGGAAAGTATCAACAGTCTGTTTAATACTATTTAATACTTTTTAACAGGGGTAGTTATAAATAAGACAAAAATGAACAATCATAAATGTTGTTTGCTGTGCAAATTAAAAGTATAATGGTACCTACATTAAAAATTTATGTTTGACTTTTAAGCTTTTAAAAATAAACGGTCTATTATATATGTTCTCTAAACAAAAAACAGATAGGACCGTTTTCATAGGGAAAGGCCGAAGATCCCCAGAAGAAACATCTGGTTTCTGTAAAAGACTGAGCTACCCATGTCACCAGACCGGCAGAGGAGGGCATGACGGATCTAATTGTCTGCTCTATACTTTCCAGGAGACAGGGGAAACCCGAACACATATTGTGCCCCGTGTCCGGAGCGACATGAGTAAGAGGAGATTAAGAACTTCTCTCCCAATATGATATCGGATTCATTAGAAATCTGATCCTATTGGGAGAAATATAAAAGGTGTGAGCCACAATAGACCGAGCGGTCGCAGTGGAGGGCGTAAAAAGGTCCACTCACTTTAAACCTACTTACCTACCTAGGGAATATAAAGGGTTACTTTATTATATGATAGGTACTACAATATAGTACTACTTTATTGTATGAGAACAGAAAAGTGTACTAGAATAAAGTATACTATTTGCATCGATCATTACATCAAAATGCCACCAACAGATAACGTGACATTGCACTTGGTGTCATTAGTGATGTAATGGTTAAGTCTGTTAAACTTAAAGGCTTTTAAGAAGCAAATAAAAACAAAATTAAATTCTTCAATACCACTTAGAAGCAATAAAACATAAAGTTTTGTATAAAATTAGTATATTATCTTTAGTGTTCTCATTACTTTATAGCCTTATTCATAAGCTACTAGGCCATGAAATATTCATCTGATAAAGCTCTACTTTATAATCTAAATACCTACTAAAATTATATACATTTCAATTATATTTAAGTTTTTTATTTAAAACTTTACACCCACCTATAAACAAAACTTAATAATCAGATACAAGGTGCTCCATAACAAGCAAAAAACCTAAATAAGAAATAGTAAACAATCATTTAATTTAAAAACTAACACCACTTAAATATGTAAGTTGAAACAAGTGACAAGACCACACTTCCGAAACACTGGGTAATTCTAATGCTAGAATTAAATTCGGCATCTCCCGAAAACCCCCGAAAAATGAATTTCTTGCGACTTTTTCGAGTTTCCAGTCATTCCTATAATATTGATAGTAATTATGCAATTGCAAAATGCATTTATTGCAACAGAATGTATTTTTCGAAAAATGGCATAACCACACCATAAGGACTTTTTTCCTGGGAGCTTTCTAAGCACAATGCAGAAAACCGCATCTCGATATCTGCTGGCCTTAAAAATTTTCGATTTCCCTGGACTACTAACAATGTTTCCACCAATAAACAAAAAAATCTTAAAATCCGTTTCCAAAGCAGTCAATTAAATATTTTGTAGATATACGAAGCAGGTTAAAATACATTCTTATTTTAAAAGATATATTTCGACAGTACAGTATGAAATAAATATTGAACATTATTCATCCAAAAACCTTTACAGAATATTGTAAAGGTTCATTTTTCAGACTTATAACGTAAATACCTATTACTTGACAAATAAACTATATTCTGTCAAATTTGAAAGAAAGCTGTCACCATGCTACGATCGTTTAAGATGATGATATAAAAAAATTTCATAGGACCTTTTTTGTTCGCAATGACACTTTACGTTACCAAGTTTTGAATTTTCTTATTGTCTAATTTGGAAATGCGGGATTGATTCGCGAGAATCGAAACCGCTTAGCACAAATTTTTAGCATGTATTGAAGAAACATTATCAATATGAATAAAACATTGTTTACTTTAGAAATAAAATTGTGTTAATCTTAAAAAAACATGAGCTCTGATTTAAAAATAAATCATTGAAAACGTCATATCTTAAATTTGAGACATACTGTATAGATATTTTTTTCAGAAAACAGGGTGCGACTAAAAATAATAATCGACCAGTTTGAGCATTTTTTTTTAAATAGCGTGCATCTGATTTATCAAACGTATCAAAAGTCTCAATTAAAAATGGCTTTTTTATTTTTTTCCGTTTTTTTTTCTAAACTGATATAAAAACTTGACAAACTTTTTTTTTTAGTTTGGACCCAAAATTACTCTCTGTACAATATGGTATTACTTCGCTAGATGAAGACGGTAAAATAATTCAAGTTAAAACCGTTCACCAGCATCCTAAATTCAATTTTCTGCTGATGGATTATGATTTATCCGTTCTGGAGTTAGCTGAAGATATTGAATTTAGCGAAAGAGCATTGCCTATAGATATAGTAGATAAAAATAAATCGTTTGTTGGACAACTTGGAGTTGTAACAGGATGGGGTGTAAATAGTACGGATGGTAAAAAGCCAACCAAAGATTTACAAGTAAGTTCTTGTAACTAGGTTTTTCATGTGTTTTTAAATTCTAATTAAATTATGCTTTATTGTATAAAAAAATAAAACTTACCAACCAGAACTACAAATAAATCTCTTATTTTTAACATTATATTTCAAATTGTGAAGAAAAAAGCACTTCTTAGAATATCTTTAATTTTTATTAATCATTTAAATTATTTTTATTTTGATTTTTAATTTTCTCGTATTTAAAAATGGTACCCATTTGTCTTTAAAACTTTAATAACTCTTTTATTTTCTGACAAGAGTTTTTAAAGGTATTTTTTAAGTAGATCTAAAAGTTTACAAGTTTTAGTCGACCATGCGTGCACCAGTCTATAATCTGAGACCAAGACTGAAGTGGCTTATCTCTGGCAAGACCCAAATAATGTTTTTTTATATCTTTGGGCTTCTTGGTGACCATTTTTGTTTGCCTTTCATGTAGTCATTGTCTTTTTCGTTAAAGTTTCAATTTTCTTTCTTAAAAGCCCATACTATTACTACGTTTTCATGAAGCCGTGTGCTGGCCCACCGGGTTACCGGGAGTTTCCCGGTGGGCCTCTTGTAAGTTTGCTTCAAAGAGCCCTCTTAAGCCTGAAAGCCTAGAAGATACAGCTTAATTAAAAAAAATAAAAGTAATAGTGAGTAATTTTTTACTGCAGAAATGCAACCGTCCAAAAAAGTTTTTCATGTGAAAGTACCGTTTTTTACTCTTTGTGTAAGGTGACCAAACGTCCCGCTTTTGGCGGGACAGTCCCGATTTTTCATAATTTGTCCCGCGTATTTAGAATTACATTTAAACCAGAACTTAATTGGAACGATGTGCAAAAATCATTTGATTATATTTCTCAAAAATTCCCAAATGGTAATATTTCCGAAAATGATCTTTTTAATGAATGTCATTAGTAAAAAAATATATTGATAAGGAAAAGCTTAAATATTGGGCATCAGAAAAAATCACAGTAGAAAACAAATGGTTAGAAATATTTCATCATTACGAAAACAAACTATGTTCCATACAATAATGTATTAAAAATTGTGGAATACGCACTATCTTTTCCTGGAACTAACACTGCGACTAAACGCGTTTTTTCTACAGTAAATCAAGTGTGGACATTAGAAAAATCAAAATTAAGTGTTGAAACTCTGAACGCCATTTTATGTGTCAAATATAATTTGACAATTTCTTGTGAAGATTTTTACAATATTTTAAAAAATGACAACAATTTACTGAAACAAATTCGCTCAAATAAAAAAAAATATGTCAAAGAATAAAATATTATACATTTTTTTTACATTTATAAATTGTACTTATGTTAAAAATAAAACAATATTACGATATTATTTTTATTCTGTATAAAAATTTTTGTTGATACCCCCCCTCCTTCAGAGTTGTCCCGCTTTGCCCATCTAAAATTCTGGTCACCTTATCTTTGTGATATAATTTACTGATCATCTTTTCATATTTGATAATCATTATTATTTTTTTTATTTTATATTTTATATTTGTTTAAACTTTGTTATGTTATTTTGACACGTAGGCTTGAATTTTGTTAAAGTTTTCCTATTCGTCAATATTGTTCGGCGATGTCTGATGGGCTCTGCAAGTGTTGAATAGTGTTACGGACTTTAGTTAGTGTTTAGTTAATAGAAATGTAAAAGGTTAGAATTATTTTATTTAGGTTAATAATTTATTTAAAATAGGTTACCTTAGTTTTTCCCTTTTTCAACGGTCATTGCGGATTATCCTGAGGGCGCTGGAGACATCCATTTTACACTTTTTTTACATAATGTAGTAAAAGAATTCTTCCAGCTAATTCTAGACTTTTTCAGACTCTTCCATCTTTCCATTTTTTATCTTGGGCAGTCCAAGGTGATGCCATACTAACGTACCGTGGGTGTAAAACTTATAATGTAATATCAATACTAAAGCGCGAAGGAAGTCCGCACGGGCCAGTTTAGTTTTGTCTTTCGAAGAGATAAGAAGTTGACAGATAGTTAAAGGTTAAGCAGTTGTCACAATTACGTTACATTAAATTTTTGTTACCATGGAAACGTTTGTGAACCCGATTTGCAATAAAAAGGTGTAAAACCAGGATCCGTGTTTTTATACGGGGTGTCACGGAACAATTGGTGTCAGAAGCATAACGAGGACCTACAGGAAAGCGAAAGTGATTAGGAATATTTGAATGCTGTTGGGACCAGACAGCAAACAGCAGCTATGAAAGAATTAACTGCACTGATGAAGCAAATGATGGAAGAAATGAAGACTAGCCAAGAAGATTTGAAGAAAAAAATGAAGACCAGCCAAGAAGATCTAAAGAAAGAAATGAAAAGAAGTCAAGAAGAAATGAAGACCAGCCAAGAATGCATGAGAGAAGATCTAAAAAGAGAAATGAAGACCAATCAAGAGGAAATGAAAAAAAGTCAAGAAGAAATGAAGAGCCAAATTCGAATTAGTCAAAAAGAAACATGTCGTGTTATAGAGAAAATCCAAAAAGACATTAAAAGAAGCTAAGCAGAGATGAAACAAGAGCTGAAAAAAAAGATGGTAAAGATTCGAGAAAACCTAAAAGGAAAATTTTATCAAAGCCAAGATAAGGTGAGAAAACAAATGTTACTTGGGCTAAAACCAAAGAAGATGTAAAAGAGGAATAAAAGAAATACAGCACATCGTACAGTCAGTTGAAAGTCATGTCCAGCAAGTCCATGGCCATGCCATAGACAACAGGAAGTGCAACATTTACAACGACAAATTCAAAAGATAGCTAGTACAGGCGTTGTCTCAGAAAGTGGTACCGCAACAACTTTTATGAAACCACCAACTTTGATGGCAAGGTAGTTTCATTGAAGGCTCACGTGATCCGGATATGAACCAGGCGTTACGAATGGCTAGACTTAAGAAAATATCTGAAGCTCTTGCCTATGCACCTCAATTTGAAACAGCTAAACAAACATCCAGGAATCAGACAAGACTTCGAAGAATGAACATTGTACCAGAAGAAGGCAATTCTGACAACGATTTGACAAGAGTTATAAAAGAGTTACAAGAAATCGTACGTAAAAAGCAAACAGACGGAGACAACAGTATGACTTTTCGACGAATAAAGGGCACCCTTTGCTGGAAGTGTGGAAAAGAAGGGCATGACCAAAGAAACTGTACTAGATCAAATGTCCCTTCAAGTAATCCGGAAAACTCCCAGTAGCCAGCTCCAAGGGGCGAAAGCGGGCCCCATCAACAACAATAATAAAAGTATCCCGGCTGCAAAATAATGGTTCCAGCTTGGTAGTACATGGAAATGTATGCGGTCGGGAATGTGAGATGGTACTAGATACTGGTTCCACACATACCATCGTGAGACCGAACATCGTAGCCTATTGCAAAATATTCCGCCCTGAGAAAAATTATATTTTGGAATCAGCTACTGGAGAAGTCATACCAATTAAAGGAATACATGAAGCCAAAATAACCTTGGGGACGACAACCTTTATACACGTTGTGTTTGTTGCTGATATAATTAACGAAGTTATCCTTGGCCTTGACATTATAGAACATCAGAAGTTTGTACTTGACCTTTCACTACGAATACTGCGAACTAGTAAAAAAGAGATTGTAATGAGATTCCCACGGAATAATGTAGTATCAATTCGAGAAGTTGTACTTATAGAAGATTTCATATTACCCCCAATTCAGAAGCCATTATCGAAGCAAGGTGTGAAGACTTAGAAGAAGGTGAAATCCTATTAGTTGAACCAATTGAAAATAGTCCAGTATACGCTAAAGGAATTCTACCCGCAAGAACTCTGACGCAAAACAAAAGAAATACGGTATTTGTCAGAATGATGAACCTGAAGGATTACTCTCAACAAGTCAAACAAGGTGGTGACAAAATTGGTACCTGTCAACTTGCTAATATGATAGTTACCCATACCTTTACTACACCTGTAGAAGTTCCTGTAAGTAAACTACCTGATGCTCTGCAAGACTTGGTAGTTTCTTCAAAAACCCTACTAAATCCAGTGCAGGTCACTAAGCTGGAAGACCTTCTGAGAGGAAATCAAGACGTTTTCTTTCTTACCGAGAAGGATTTGGGAAAAACAAACATAGTTCAAAATCAAATAAATACGGGTACAGCACCGATAAGGCAACCAACACGACGAATTCCTTTGGCCAAAAGAGACGAAGTTGAGAAGTTAATTGAAGACATGCAAAACTAAGGCATTATAGAACCATTCCAGAGTCCATGGTTATCTACAGTAGTCCTGGTTAAGAAGAAAGATGGTTCTACCAGATTTTGTATTGACTTCAGAAGACTTAATGACGTCACGAAGAAGGACAGTTTTCCATTACCAAAAATAGACGATACTTCTACCCTGACGGGTTCAAAATGGTTTTCGGCTATACACCTGAAAAGTGGCTATTGGCAAGTAAAACTTCATCCTAAAGATAAGGAAAAATCTGCCTTTTCGACCGGAACCGGACTGTGGCAGTTTAATGTTATGCCATTTGGTCTGTGCAATGCCCCTGCTACCTTTGAACGATTGATGGAGTTAACATTACGAGGACTAACTTGGAAAACATGCTTAGTATACCTAGATGACATTATTTTTCTTGGAAAAACATTTGAAGACCACCTTAGAAATGTCGAAGAGGTTTTTCAGAAGCTAAGATCTGACCAGCTAAAGCTTAGTCCAAAGAAATGTCACATTTTCCAGAAAGAAGTTAAATACCTGGGGCACATAATAACTGAAGAAGGAGTGAAAACAGATCCAGAGAAGACGGAAGCTATCCAAAACTGGCCAATACCCAAAAAGAAGCATAAAATTAGAGGTTTCCTGGGACTGTACACTTACTACAGAATATTTATACATGAGTTTGCTGATATTGCGAGACCATTACATCGACTTACTGAAAATAACAAAAGCTATGAGTGGACTGAAGATTGTGAATCAGCGTTTATACAACTAAAGGAAGCCCTTTGTAATCCTCCAGTGTTGTCATATTCACAACCCAGTCAAACGTTTATTATGGACACTGATGCAAGCAATACTTCTATTGGAGGGATTGTGTTACAAGTACAGGATGGCCAAGAAAAAGTGATAGCCGTTTTTTAGCAAAGCTCTTTCAAAACCTGGACGAAATCATTGTGTGGCCAAAAAAGAACTTTTAGCCATCGTCAAATCTTTAAAACATTTTCATAAGTACCTTTATGACCAGAAATTTCATCTGAGGACAGACCATGCATCTACTAGCCTATCGCTCCGCAGTTTACGAAACAACTGGAACCTCAACTGCAAAAGTCATTTTTGGAGCGGAGCTATGCCTTCCAGTTGACTTACTGGACGACCTTCTACCAATGAAAAACCAGTAGAAGACTATGTAAGTCAACTCAGTAAACAGCTGCAAGAAATACATGAAGGGGTTCGTAATAAGTTACAAAAAGAAAGTGACCGTATGAAGTCCCGCTATGACTTGAAAGCTAATCATAAGAGATTCATTGTCGGTGAAAAAGTTTAGTTATACAATCCAAAAAGAACCAAGAGGCGTTCATCGAAACTGCAGATGTCATGGGAAGGATCATATAAAGTAGTAACCCGGCTTAATGATCTGGTGTACCGAATTCAGAAGAGCCCACAGGCGAAGATGAAGGCTGTACATCTAGAACGGCTGTGCCGCTATCAAGATCGAGAAGAGACTTGATCGAGACGATCAAAACTTGTGAGGGGGCAATGTTACGGACTTTAGTTAGTGTTTAGTTAATAGAAATGTAAAAGGTTAGAATTATTTTATCTAGGTTAATAATTTATTTAAACAAGATCCCTAGTTTTTCCCTTTTTTGACGGCCATTGCGTATTATCCTGAGGGCGCTAAAGACATCCATTTTACAGTTTTCTTACACTGTGGTAAAAGAATTCTTCCAGTAATTCTAGACTTTTCCATTTTTTCCACTTTACTATAAAAAGCGCGAAGGAAGTCAGTTTAGTTTTGTCTTTCAAAGAGATAAGAAGTTGACAGATAGTTAAAGGTTAAACAGTTGTCACAATTACGTTACATTAAATTTTTGTTTCCATAGAAACGTTTGTAAACCTGATTTGCAATAAAAAGGTGTAAAACCAGGATCCGTGTTTTTATATGGGTGTCACGGAACAATAGTTTTTCCGGGCCCTAAATCGCCCCAGCACGCGCCTGTAGAATTAAAGTGGAATTAAGTCCATATAGGGTTTTGAATTAGCCATCATTTTCATGTGCAGAATTTAATTCGTTTCAAAAATGTTCTGAGATTTTAATTTTGCTCAGCTGTCAATATTGTCCACGATATCAACTGTTTAATTATTAACGAAATAAAAAAAACAAAAAGTAAACACTTTTATTAACAACAAACTTAAATTAACAAATGAAATGGGTAGGATATGTGTAAATCAGACAGGTTATAAAATATTGTGTGCCAATTTAATGTAAAAATCAAGCATTCTGTGCAAAAAAAGGAGGAATAGGGATAAAGAGCTTAGGTTTGATTTTCATATCTTAAAAACAAAAGGTTTCTGACTAAAAATTCTTTCGGATTTGCAATCAGCGCCCCAAAAAAACCCTTATACCAAAATTGGTCAAAACGGCGCTGTCGCATCTTTCTAGACAACAACCTTATTTTTAATTCGATAATTTTACTATTTTATTAGTAATACATTTTTGTTTTAGGCTGTAGAAGTACCAGTATTGGATCACAAAGCTTGCAAACAAAAATACAAGTACCTTTCGCCAATATCACCAAGAATGTTTTGTGCTGGGTTTCAGAACGGTAAAAAAGATGCCTGCCAAGGTGATTCGGGAGGCCCTTTTGTTATAGACGGGCAGTTAGTAGGAGTGGTGTCTTGGGGATGGGGATGTGGAAAAGCAAATTATCCTGGTGTATATGCTAATTTAAGTGCTATGAGGAGATTTATTAACCGTGTTATGAGAAATAAAGGATAATAATTTTATTAATGGTTTTTTTAACGTGCCTTCCCTGCCGAAAGCGGCTGCGGCTTATAGCCGTTTGTATGGGTTTCACTTAGGTGCCACTTACCGTTATCATCTTTGCAGCCTTGCCGCTTCGCAGTACGATTACGTGTGCAAGAGGTAAAGAAGAATGACTTTCTCGCTCCACGTGCCTGACTGGTCGGCGGAGAGGGGTATGTACCCCGCTCTGCGTGCTGATTGGTAGGCGGGTACAACATTGCCGGTTCTATCTACAACCTAACTAAGTTTTAATTTAAGTGAACCATTGAAATTCGAACAACGCGTAGCGGTTTGCGGCAGGCACTCGAGTGCGGGAAAGACACTTTCCACCAGAGTTGGAAAAGTGTAGTTATACTTAGAGAGAGATAGTTATACTTTTTAGCACTAGGGCGGCAAAAATTACCTTCTCGCACTATGCGTTTGTGTTGGGAAAGTGACACCTTCCGCACTAAAATACATCCACAAAAGTACACAAATATGCACGGTCGTAGAAAAATATATTTGCGGAACTTTTTTCCCAACGGTTTTCGCTATTAGTCACATGTAGTAAAGCGCACTTTTAATTGCCTTTTCAACAACGTTAAGAAATCCGCTTCGAGCATATACATACTAAAGGCAGCCCTGCCGCTCGAGAGTGCTAACAAGCATGCGAGAAAGAAAAAAAATCACAATAAGTTCCTTCTCTCTCGCTCTAACGTGTTGATTGGTCGGTAAGAGGGGTATATACGTCGCTCTGCATGCTAATTGGTTGGCCTCTCTTCGTCTATCAATCAACACGTCAGAGCGAGCTTGTTCGCACGCCTAGCGGTTGGGCTACCTCTAGTAGGTATGTGCTCGGAGGCAATCTAGATAGTGTAAGTGTAAAGATAATGCATCAGAAGAAAACCATTAAAAAAAAACAAAACTGGTTTACTTTCTGTTTGGCTTTCAATCAGTAAACACATGTTTGGAAAGCTATTCTGTGGTTACAGGAAATGACCACTGGAGGCGCGAAACAATTGTGAATTAACTCCAAGCAGAATTTTACCCCGCCATTTCGTAGTGCTGTAAAAGTATATTTCAAAATTCTGGGGAAATCGCTAAACCCTTTCTTTTATTCACACGTAGTAGCGCTGTCGTGCTGCGGTGGACAGAGTACAAACTCGTGAGAGCAAAAAAGGGCCCTGGCAGACACGATTATACCTGGACCATGGGGGTATATTTCGCAGAGACTAGATGTTTATTTTAGAAGACAAATTTATATGAAAAAAAAAGCAAGCAAGCAAACGACACAGGTTGTGAAATTAGTCTCTTTGTCCTTGGTTGCGATAATATGTGTTCAGTGAATTCTACATAGCATTCTCGAGGAAATCGTGCGCGGAGAACGTAGTGGTATTTTTTGAGCCCCAAGGAAGAAAGGACAACACAGGAGCGTCAAAAGTATATCGCGTTTTTGTCTCGAGAAGTGGAGAATGATTCCAAAAAAACTTTACATTTCAGCATGTGTAACCGCAGTCTGAAGGCAACATATTCGTACATATAGCTGCCGTGGCAGCAAAGGTTAACCCTTCATGCTCGATAAAGCACGGACGTGCCTTTAAAAAAAAGTTTAACTAAATCGACTTTTTGTTAATATTTGGATGATTTCCTGTGACTAGCCTGGCTATAAAATTATCTCAGAAATGTGCATATTTAATGAGATCCCGAAGAAAGCTGAGTGACTTAATGAAAGCAAGCAAGCAAGCAAATTACCCTTAAAGATTTGACAAAAAATACTATTAGAAAACCTATTTAGAAGGGACACACAAAAAATTGGTTTATCCACTTTTTTTAATAGGATTTTTCTTTCTAATTTTTATCTCTCAGGTCGAGCTGGTGTAGTGGCAGCGTACCAGCCTGTCACCATTGAAGACCCGGGTTTGAATCCCGCATTATCCATTGGACTTTTTCATAGCTCGTGCCATGGATTGCCATAGCCTCCCAGAAGGCAATGGCAAAGCACTGTGTAGTATTTCTGCCAAGTAAACCCCTTTCACATGTGTTTCGGAAGGCACGTTAAGCCGGTGGTCCCCATATCTATGTCTAGTTGGTACGCAACGCAGATATGTGCGAGAGGGCGCCTACACTCTAAATAGAGTATGGCACAGCAAGAAGAAGAAATTTTTATCTCCTAGAAGGTTATATAACCGTATTGTATGATAGAAATAACCTAAACGCTTAGCATTCGAAATTAAAGTGTAATGAAAACGATCAATTTAATTTATATTTTGTAAGCTTACTTAGAAAAAAGATTTAAGACACTTTTAAACACTTCAAATTCGTGTTGTATGGCCCAAAGAGATTGATCTTACAAAGAGGCAGCCTTGCCGCTCGGCTGTGCGAACAGCATGCGTGCTGATTGGTAGGTGGGTATGGGTATACGCCGACCAATCAGCGGATGGAGCGTGAAAGAAAGGTGGTAGACTTATTCTTCTTTCTCTCTCACGCACGCTGTTCTCACGGTCGAGCGGCAAAGCTGCTTTTAGTAGGTATACGCTCGAAGGTAGCTCCAGATTTTTCTTTTGTCTTTGTTTAACAAAGATATGAGAGAAAGACAGACTCTTGGACTGGACTGTTTTAATCAGTGGTGGCTGAATTTAAAGGAATATACATTTTAAAATATTACCATTAAAAATGACTCATTCTTTTGAAAATAAACTTCTAAAAATTTTGTTCTATTTTTTCAATTTAAAGAAATGTTTTGTTTTTTCAATTTTTCTTTAAAAACACAGATATATGATCTCAAAAGTATTATTTTAATTTTTTCATTGCTATGACCCAACTAAACTTCCGCCAATGTTCAAAAATGTGTCCTCGTCACCAAATGCTACCAACCTTAGGTCAAATAATTTATTTGAAAAACGGATTTTAATTTATAAACAAATAATATTTAAAGATGTTGTTGGTAAAGAAATAAATTTAAATGTATTATTTTGTGTTGCTTATATTATTTTTTGGTGTTGTTTTTAAAAGGAAAATTCAATCAGAAAAAAGGATTTAGTTTGTAGCAGTTGGCAGTTTCTGGAATTTGACACTAAGTAAAATGGCTGACATCTAAATATCGAGGAGTTTTCTTTGTTTTCAAGTTAATTTTTCTTTATTTAAACTGTATAAAAATTAAAATTTTCGCTTATTCATAGGAAATATGTTAGTAAGAACCCGCAAAAAGTGATAATAGTGCCTTAGTGAGTTGGATACTTGTGATAGTTCACTCCATTTCTAAAGGTTTGACACAAAAATCTGTCAATCCTCGACTAGCAGATTCTAATTTATTTTTGCATTTTCCAGAGGTATTAACATTGCCAGAGTATGAATATATATAGGAATGATGGGACGATTTAGTGTTGGATAGCTGCTTTGTCGGAAAATGCCAGTATTCCAAAAAAATCCCTTTGGAATGTGGGCATTAAATTTGATATTGTGATAGCTGTCAGAGGCTATGATCGCCTCAAGCATAAGAATTTAAAATATTTGGTAATCTAATCCGACTTAATTTTTACCTTACGAATATTTTATTTACGGCTTTTTATTAAATATTACTTGGATATTTTTTTAAAGTTATTTTTGCCCTTAAACATTTTTGCTATTTACTCTATATAGGTACCCAGTGTAGGATATGACTTATTGCTGAAATATTTGCTTATCTGCTTTTTGTTCTAATTTCCTAATAAATATTCAGAACTGTGCAGGAAGCAAACATTCAAATTGGTTTTTGCTAATCTTTATCCTTATTTCAAAAGTAGTAAGGGTTATGGAGTGAGATGTTTAATTTTCTTTATGTACCAAGATAGACTCTTTAGTTTTAATGAATTTCGGTTTATTGCTATATAGTATTAAGCCTTTCGTTTTACAAAAGCAGTAAAATTTCTTTATGAGAATTCCTTGGTTAGTTTTACCCTTACTAATAAGTGTTTGTTTTCATACATATTAATAATTAATGGTTAATAAATAATATCAAATTCCTTATGGATCTTGTAACCATATAAAATATACACACTCTGCTGGTTTATCATATTTAGCTCAGCTAGGAATAATTTTTTTTAAGTAACAACCTATCTGAACAAATCGTTCCTACCTATGTATATTCATGCTCTATATTCTGTTTATTCAAGTTTAAGAATAAAAACCAAACAAAAAATGTATTGCATTGATTCAAAAAGTCAGTAACCATGATAACAAACCAATTGGCCAATTGGTAGACTTTCTTTATTTGTTTTTGCTTATGTCATTCTCAAACGATAATGAACCGATTTTGGTTATGGGTCAGGAATGAAATATTTCTATAAGAGGTGTTATATACATACGAGAATTCTTGTTAAATTTATTGCAGAATTTTTCTGAATGTTTTCATAGTGTATTTGGTAATATAGTTTGTCCAAGCTAACATTTTTAGGTTGGCAATGCGAATATCCCTACATATTAGTAAATTTTGTTTTTCAGATTTAACTTGGCTGATATAAGAATTTTAGTCAGGACCGTACTGAGGGAAGGAAGTTTCAAAATTTTAATATCTTAAAAAAATGTTGTTAGATTACAATAACTAAATTCATCAGTATTTTTTCTTGCTGTTCATATATTTGCATAAATTGTGAAAGCTTGATGTTTGGCCATAATATTTTATTAAAAATTATCATTTTCGCCTATCTAGTGCAGATTAATAGTTATTTATTAAGTGTTTGTTATTTAGAAATAGTTTACACTATTTTACACATTTTGTACACACTTAGTCCTTAAATACACCTTCAATTAGAGCGCTTACGGCGGTTTGAACCACTGTGCTTTAAGCAGTTTTAAGCCCTTCTTAACTTTGCTTTGAGACGGTGTCAAATATTATGACAATAGTCACATTCAAAACGTCTCTTAGTTAAGAAAACAGAAAACCACAACGGTGCAATTGGCCATTAGGTACGTAAAAAAAATGTAAAATAGTGTACACTATTTCTGAATATCAAACAGACCCGTTATGTTTTGTTATATTTGCAGGCAAACTCTTTACAGTTGAATTGAAATATCCTGATAAAATATCTCACTATAAGGGATGTTGTAAAGATGCCTAAAGATAAGTCGATTTATTTCATCTGATATAACTTCATTAGCTGCTTCCTATATTAAATTATAAAAAAATAAACAAAACAGTAATAATCATTTATTTATTCAGAGTATCATTAACACAATAAGATGCTTATATTTTATAAAATAAATTTATCAAAAACGTTGGAAGGTCGTGTTTAAGGCTTTAGAAGTGGCAGTGGCCACCAGGCGTTTTTATGAAAAAAGCAAACGTATGTAATGACGAACGAAAAATGTATGCAATATGCACACAGCAGATACTAGTCTGGACACTTTTAAGATAAGAGAGCAGATAAAGTGGTAGGTTTGGCGTTTTAGCAGCTGGACTGTAAATGGTTGCTTGCGAGTTCAAGCATTTTGGCAACTACTGTGGTCATTGATGTTATGTGTTTAAATGAAATAGTCATTTAATATTTAGCTTTTTATTAAAAGCAGTAAGGTAGTTTAATAAAGAAAAGCTAAAAACTAAAAAGAAGATAACTTGTAAATGATTTTTATTACCATTTACCTTATTAATATACTAATAATGTGGGTCCCATAAAATAGGAAATGTCTTATTATTTTTAAATATATACCATTTCAATAGCATTGAATTTACAATGATATGGATGCAAGCGCAACATTTGATGACCACCCTCCTGAATAAGAGCATCACAAAATAAGATTTGAAGACTTTGGTAGGCGCTGAACGCACCACAAAATCTATTTTGTTCCGATTTTGCAAAAGGAATATTTCGTCTTTTTAAACAATTTAACCACATTTTCTTTCTTCCCGCCACTATAGGCGTTTCCCTAACAACCTACTATGGTAGCTGGCATTACCTAAAATGACTAATGAAGGCCTTTTCAAATATGGGTAGATCATCTCTAACCCACTTCTAAAAAATTTTCAGCTTTCATCTCGCCTTTGGTAATCTCCTGTTTTTGTTTTCGATTTAAAGCTTCTACTGGCACCATCAACAAACCTTTTTCTGAACCAGCATGTAGAATAATTTTATCTAAGGAAAATATAAGTATTTCATTATTTTTTTAATTAAATATACTTTAATGTTTCATAAGCATGCAGAAAGTGTGTTCTGTAGTTTAATGTTTTAAGAGCTACAGGTTTAATCATATGTCCTATGAAAAGAGACCCTAACTGAGGTATCTACCAATCTGTCATATATGTGTATTTTTCTCAGGATACCCCTTATGCTTAAAGTCTAAGTGTTCACAATTAAGTGTCTATTGCAATTTTTCATGGAAAATATGCAAGTTTTAGCAGTATTCATTGGCATTAAGGTAGCCATGATGGAGTCAATATTGGAAAATTATTATATAAACTTAATGAACTAAAATTTCCCATAAATTAAACCACCTCATATTCAAAATTTTTGAGTAACAGGAATTTATTTGTAGAAACACAGATGGAGAATTGATTCCAGAAACCACCTCACGGCCTTCCTCAAGGCTCACCTTAACGCTACCCTATTTAACATATATATGAAAGATATCTTTTATATTTTACCAAAAAATGTAAATATAATTGGATATGCGGATGATTTGTTTTTTACAAAGGGAAAAAACCTGGGCAGCTAATATCCACAATTAACCAATCATTAAATATAATAAATAACTGGCTAAATGAACTTTTGTGAAATTAACTTATCATAAATGTGAGTCAATTTTTTTTCTCCAAAGGAAACAGAAAAACTAACCGGGACCGGTACAAATAAAAAATCACCAAATTAAATATAACAACCATGTCAAATACTTGGGCTTGTTCCTAGACTCAAATCTAAAATGGAATAAACAAAGAATCACTCTAAAAAAGCCCGGAAGGGCCTCTTTCTTAAAAACTTTTGTAGAACCTGGTGGGGGCAGATCCTCTAACAATTTTAACCACATATTATGCTCTTGTCAGATCCCATTTGGATTATGGCTCCTTTTTGTTGGATAAGATTTCAAAAAAAATTATCAAAAACTGAACATCATTCAAAATCGTTTCCCCAATTGCCTTGGGGTGTATGAAATCTACCCCGACATACAATGCTATCTGAAGTGGAGAAACTGACTAAAACCAGAAGAAAATGGTTTGCTACCAAATTCCTATCTCATATCATACAAATATCAGAACAACCTCTAATAGAGATAATAAAAAAAAACAAAAACATAACCAATAAAAATGCAAACGCCGGAAAAGGGAAAACCAAACCATTTGATGGAGGCCTATGAATCTTTATCCCCTTATACTCATAAACAATAAGAAAGATATCCTGCCATGTTTGAAACTGAAATTTCTTATCAAAACAAACAAATACAAAAAAAATTTAAATATTAACAAATGGACAATAATTTATATAACACTTTCTTAGCCCAAACAGAAGTTTACCAACAGAATTACACTTTTATTTACACGGGGGGAAAAAAAAAAAGATAACAAAGCAGGATTTGGAATTCACCCCCCAAAAAAAAAATTTAACTACCCTCAAATATTCAAAAAAAATTGACATATGCACCATAGAAATCCTTTTCCCCTTCCGAAGCCATTATGCTTTTGGAAAAAAAATTAAAAAAAAAATAATATTCTCCGACTCCCTTAAAAACAATAGATAAAAAATTCCAAAAAACCACTTAGATCCCCACAATGATCACATCTCAATTCTAACAAAAAAACCCCCTTTAAATTTAAGCCAATCAAAACATGAAATCAATCAGCCTGGATACCAGGTCATTCAAAATTAAAGGCAATGAAAACAGATAAGTTTTGGAGAAATAGGCGTAACTTAAAAAAAACCCAAAACAATAAAACTAAATAAAAAACATATCTTACCCTACTTAAAAAAAAAACCAAATAAAGAATTTGATAATAAGTGGGGAAACTATAGCACAGAAAAAAAAGGAAATGGACAGCAGTATACAAGACTCTTTTTCCCCGAGAAAAAAAAGGGTTTGAAAAAATTGCTTATAAAGATGAAGACACATTACGACCATAATTAGAATGAGAACGGGTCATTGTCTAACAAAAGAACACCTTTACAAAATAGGAATGGTAGAAGATCCCACCTGCGGTGGGGGTCAGATGAAAGCCTAAACCCATATTCCTGGAATGCCCCATAAATAAATTGAATGACTTTGACTTTTTATAAAATTCTTATAAAAGAAATCAAACTCTCCCCTTAAGCATGAGTATAGTTCTATAAAAAACAACAAAAATAATAAATTTATTAATAAAGTTTATAACAAAAAAAAATAATATTTGAAGAGTAATTCCGATATACAAATCGTTAACCTGTTCTTGAAAGCTAAAAAATGAAAATAAACCTCCCCAACACGTTTATACATTTAATCAAACCTCAAAGTCTATTCCCTGTTTCACCTGTAATGTTTTAGGACGCCCAAATTTTTGTAATGTCTTACTAATTGTCCTCACCAGAAGAATTGTATCACAGCACTAGTCCCAAAAAACCAAACATAAGAAAGCTAGAGTCACAGGACATGACACAAGTCAGACAACGCCTGGACTCATTAGAATGAGCTGGCTAATTGTTTCAAGGGGAAAAAAACCAAAAAAAAGGAATAAGAAGAAGAATATTATCAGATATAGGCCTTTTCATAAATTTTTTTTTTGGGCAGCCTTTTTTTTTTTTGACTGTTTTTTTTTAAACAAGAATTTTAAAAGGGGGCCGAAAAAAACATAATTAAAATAAAAAAATACTAAAGAAAGTATAGTTATTGAAGAAAAGAAATACGAAAATAAAAAAAAAAAATGCCTTAATTAGAAAAAGGGTTTTTTTTAACGATTATTAAAAAATAAAATACAAAAGGGAAACAAAAAACGGGGTTGTTATGAAGTATGTAAAAGTGATACACGCTATAAATCATTTAAATACAAACAATTTAATCAATACAAAAAATTTTTATGGTAGGCCTAATTGGGGAAAAAAAAGGGTACTTTTTGTATAGAAAAGGGTTAAATGCCCCCTCTAATCAGCTCACTTTTTTTTTCCTTTTTTTAAAACGTCCATGACATTTAAGCTCCCTTTTTAAACAAAAAAAAATTTTGGGGGTTCAACTGAATTATAAATCAGTGAAGCACCATCAACGATTTTTCCTAGTAAATGATTTAATTGGGGAGATAATGCATTCCCAGCCATTGTCAATCAAAACAGTACAAAACCCCAAAGCCCCTTTTTAACATGGCGACTGGCGCGCTTTTTCACATGATGAAAAGGCCTATTGGCTTTATTTCAACCTTTTTTTTTTAAATTTTTAATTTTAAATTTTTTTTCCCCGATTTTTTGCGTATTTTGTCTTTTGATTTCTGTTTCTGTGTGTTATGTTTTAGTAAATAATTATAAATTTATACGGGTTTTCACTGCCCAGCACTCCAATTCACCCGATCCTGTAAGTTTATTTGGTTGAATAAACAAAAATTAAACAAAAATTTTTTTTCCCCGGTAGTATATTTTATCCCAAAGGATACTTAAATGTAAATAAAAATTCAAAAACCAAAAATAGCAGAAAACCGTATATGCAATTGTTACCAAAAAAATTATTAAATATAAAAAATTCAAAAAGTCCACAAAAAAAAAATAAAAACACTGCAGAGTAATCTCTAATCCCAATTTTTTAAAAAAAAATAACACACCCAAAAAAAAAAAATTAATAAAAAATTTAAATGATGTTAACCATTGGGGGGTTTACGCCAATCAGTGATTTTGACGTTGAGTCTAGTAATTTTTTTTTTTTTGAACATGTAAGCCAACACAAAAATGTTAGCTTGGACAAACTATAGTCCATTATTTTGTGTTGGGTTCTTATAATAAATTTTAGCAAAACTATTGCTTTAATTTTTGTGATAAAAATGCACAAAAATGGTCTTTACAACTATCAGTGGATTAGCATAACATAACCTGTAAAGGTAGAAAATTTATAGATAGAAAAAAAGCTTTTAGTGTTTTTTAAATTATATCAGGTGTAGGTAAATAAAAGTAAGTTGTTACATTTTGTTGTTTTTAAGTTCTATATGTATAAAAAATATATTAAATTAACCAGATAGATCATAGTGGATAAAAAAGAACAGAAAGAGGACCAATACCGCTTCTATTTAAAAAGAAACAACATCAGTTATTTACATATCTTAAGTCTGATAAGGACATAGATTTATTGATAATTAAGTTTCCTGTTTATCCTGACCAATTTCTTGAAATAACTCATAGGTTTTTTCTGGGTTATCCAAGCTTCTGTTGATGTTTCTCTTTATTCAAGCATTGAACTAAAAACAAACTGTTTTTTTAAAGAAAGAAATATAAAGTATTTCTCCACTTTACGAAACAGTGTCGAAACGTCAGTAAACTTTTTCTTTTATATTATTTTACTTTATGATCGAAAAATTCAGAAAAACCTACTAGTTATTTATAGTTAATCATGTGTGCATCTTGTTTTTAAACATTTTTTCCTACAATTATTAAATAGCTTTAGGTTTAATTACTGACATATTTAGTTTCTGAAATTTGGAAAGTAAATTAAAGTTTATGAACAAATTTTATAAATGGAGAACCTATTTTATTTAACCATAACTATGTTTGTATACTGAAACAACATTACCTATCCTGATTATTGTTTCGCGTCGATTTCTGCGTATTTTTTAAATTTTCTTGGTTAAAATATAGAAAATTTTAGTATTTTTATTGTGAAAATTTTAGTTAGAACTATTAAGCACATAAAATACAAAATAATTATTGTTTAATTTTAGGCTCAGTTATGGCAACAATTTTTGGAATAATTCTAGTATGTGTAAAACAGCCCTTAGCAACTTGTTTTTTAAACAAAATATTTTTTAATTGTAGGTAATCAGAGACAATAATTGAATAGAAGTAGTTAATCACGTTCATATGGTTTTAAAATGATTTACGGGTGGAGGGATGTAAAACATTTAAAGGGTAGGCCGAGTATGGGCCAAGCGCCTCGGCTGATAGACATGAATCCCAATACCTCAGCCCGGTCTCCGGGCTACCACCAAAAGGCCATGGAAGAGATTCAGGTGAGTATAAAATAAAATTAAGAAATAAAGTTACAGATAGAAGTTTTATTATATTGTTTTGTATAATTGTATAAACTATTTTTCTTAGCAGATATATCTGTGTTTGACTTTGGGAAACAATAACTTAAAGCTATTAATTTTTAAATCCACGTACACATTTTCCTTTATGACTGCAGATAGGAAATAAAATAAAATTATATGTGGTTTATTTTAGTGGTAATACTAGAGTAATGTACAGTAGTGGAAAAAAGTAGAGCAACTTTTAAAAATCGTTTATTTCCTCAAGCAGTAAATATATGTCATAGCCATAATTATTTTTAATAATCCACTAGAACATAAAAAGAA
>JAHBCN010000792.1:0-150954 GCA_019359885.1 Listronotus oregonensis | reverse complement strand
CCTTACCAACTCTAAAGAAATATCAGTAATTATGTATACTTTCAAACACGTTGTCGAATAGCGGACTGAACCGACTGACTTGGTGTAGTTCTCCTCGAGCCGGTGCTCTAGGTATACGTCCTCTCGGATTCGCTAAATTGACTTGGAAAAACAAAGATACGCTCTAGGCTGAACGGCCTTTGAAAGCGGCCATGCAAGGTTGGCAGATGGATAATGAGGACGTATGAATTTTAGATTACTTTGATCGGCGAATCGTCGTCTGAGACCGGGCTTTTGTGGCAGATTTACGATTTTAGGAGTGAGTAATTATCGGTGAAGTGGTCTGGAAATCCATTTTTTCTTCTTAGGTTGACATTATATCTTATCATTTTATTCTTCTTCTTTAAGTTAAAAAAAAAAAAAAACATACACACTGTGGGGGCTTCGGTGAACTTTAACTCCATTTTTAAACAGCAATATAATTAATAATTGTTATAGTGTTTTTTCACCGTAATAAAATACAGGGTCTAAAAAAATTTATTTTTCACTTACATTATCACAAAATATTTTTTTTTTATTTTCCAAATAAATTATGCTAAAGTAATATGGCCGACTAACATGAAAAAAGTGATAAAGAATACCTACAAAAAGAGATGAGACGATGCCGTTTTGTTTACGATTCCCTCCTTGAATAAGCAATGTTTCCAGATGTTTTCTAATAATTTGTTATTATTGAAGGTTGTTTTTTCCATTTACCAGAAATAAAGTTTTTTTTATAGAAAAGAGTAACCAAAACTAATAAACAACAACTTCCAAACTATTACCTAGTTCTGGTTAGTTGTCGTTAGGTTTTCCTCGTTAAATTGTAAATTTTCTTTATCATAAATGCGTTGTCGAACAAATAGAAAAAAAAAGTCTAATATCTTACTTTTTCGATTTTTTATAGCCAAAAATAGGGTGGTTAGTTGTGGTTATCACTTCCAGGTAACTACCCTATTTAATTTTTTTTTGTAATTTATGTTTTGTTTTATCCATAATGCTTTAAAGCAAAATTTAAATCCTTTTTTTTTTGATCCGTCGACGTCGGAAATTCTGGCCTTCTACGTAACTTAAACACATAGTGTTTTTTCGACTTTTAATTTAATTTTTCTCTGCAAAAATGCATTTTACGGGTGTGTACACGGCAAGAAGTGTTTATTTTATCTGAAATATTTATTTTTTTTAAATCGAATGGAGCTAAACGACACCGGACCCCACTGCGGAATATTTTATTATGGGGCATGTGCAAAGCTTTAAATAAACCTAATTTTTTGCATTTCTGTACAAGCTTTGTATTGTATACATCAAATAAGGCAATCCTCGCAGAAAAAAAAACCGCATAGACCGGACAGGCGGCCTGAAGAGTGTTGAGTATAAAGGCATTTTCAAACAGACGCTCCAAAAATCCTTAAAGTTAGAGATGCGCAGTTTTTCCTCTGAGAATTTCCTTAATTTGTGTGCCTGGCATTAAAGAGTCTTACAAACTTTACTCTCCCAGATCAAACTTTTTTTCTTACGTAGGTATTTATTGTTCATCCGTAATATTTTAAGTGGTTGGCATTGTGGCTACATTTAGAAGCTCAAAGTTTACTTCTTTTATACTTGTTAATTTTTATGCACTAAAAGGGGACAGACCAGACACAGCACATAAGTATGTTGTATTTTATTTTAAAGCTGAATCCGCTGTTAAAAAAGTAAAGTATTTGCGATTTATTACTACGTCGGTAACCGAAAATATTTGCAATTTATGAAAGGTAGCTGGTATTTAATATATCCAATTGGGCTCTCGGCTCAGAAAATTATGTCTGCTTAAAAACATAGTTTGATTAATCTGCATCGTTAGGCTTAATTTATTATTAGCAATTTTAAGTATAATAGGAATAACTTAATTAAGTAAATTGTTTAGGTTTATATGTTTAAAACCACAGTATCATTTGCCTGCATAATTTCTATAAGGATTTGCGGAATGTGTGTGGCTGGCTTAATGCAGTTATAAAAGACACATTATCCTGTACCTAATTTAAGAAGTAAAACTACGGTTTTAGAATTTACAAAGTTTTACTTTTTCTTTTAAATTAATAAAGTTAAGAATTTTGTTTTTAATGTGTTTTTTGAGTAATATTTAAATTTTAATTCAAAATAACGTAAAATCTTCAAACCAAACTTGTCTCCCTTACAGATGGTTATGTACATATTTTTAATTTAAATTTTTATATTCGATGTCTTTTTTTAGATAAGGACGTAAAATGTATTAATACACTCTTTTAATGCATTTTATCTTAAAAAAAAATAACATAAGTTTTTTCCATAAGAACCCTTATTTTAAAAACGTATATCACAAATTATCTTAAAACACAGATTAATAGTGTCTAACTGATTAGAGAATAGAATTTGAAAAATGAGTTTGAAAGTATTATTTAAGCTGTATTTTAGCCATCGCCGTAAAGATCGGTAAGAAATGACATTCGAGCGATTAAGTCATGACGTCATTGACAGCTGGGATTACAACATCTTAAGGGCGTTCTTAAAGGATGCCGTAATGGCAATAATCCAACGGTTAATACTGGTGACATTGACAAGTGAAAACTGATGGTTTTTCCTGTTGAAGTAAATGTTATTTTTTTAATTGAACCAATACATATTTCTTTCTTCTAACCTTATGTCTTTTTTCTTTTAATTTAACCGTGCATAAGTTTATCTTTAAAGGCATGCATTTCTGCGAAAGATTAAGGCTAACAAACTAATGACGTCATCATAAAAGTGCTTAAAATGAAAATTTATAAGACTTGATAAGCGGCTAGATGGCTAAAATACATCTTTAATTTCTCATGACATATACATTGCTGCAACATCTACCTATTTTTCGAACAGCTAGCCTGATCCTAATAAACAAGAACTCATTAATTATCCCAATTATAAAAATGCCTTTTTTATTTTCCTTATTTTTTATTTAAATTTAAAAACCCGTTATACCGTTGTCTCTGACCTTTAGAAACAAGAAATGAAAAAATTGTTTTATCACAAGTTCCGAATACAATATTAATTAATATTTATGGTGTATTATTTATGGCTTATCGTTTATTTTATTATTTAATATTTATAGGTCAAAGTGTTGTTCTGCTAACTCAATCTTAGTTAGAAATAAGGATTTTTTTAGGCAAAAAAAAAAATTAAAATAGGGTAATGAAATAAATAAATGTCTTAAAATATGGGCCAAAAAATAATTAAACATTTAGGTGTAGTTCTGCTAGCTACAGTAGTATAACTTTTACCAAAAGCACTTATGTGAAGTAAGGGCCAAGGTCCTATCTAAAAATATCGGTATTTTTAAAAAGAAAATTTAAAGCTCTCTTAAATGGCGTCCTTTTTGGTGTTGGCTATTTTGTAGTTTACCAACCAAAGAAGCGTTGTTTAAGGTAAACTCGGTGTTTTGAGATATTCTTGAGAAAGTTTAATATAACGGTATTATTTTTACTGTAGGTTAAGAAAAGAACCAAAAGCCTACACTTTGGAAAAAAAACGCGTTTTGATATATGCATTCGTTTTCGAGTTATTTCAAAGTGACCTGTTTTTTAAATAATAAATAATATTAACAATTAATTAAAACAGTCTTTGTGTACAATGTTGTTCCACTATTTTTTGACTTGGCAAGTTTTTTACTGATTAGCCTGTATTAATGAATTTTTTTAGATCTCAATACTTTAAGATAACGAGATTTTTGAAAAGGAACTTGGCCGTTTTTTTAGATAAATTTTTTGTTGATCCCTTTATTTCTGAATTCAATAAATGAAAAAAAATATGATGTTATGCCTTTTCTCAGTATACCTTGTTCTGTAGGTAGTACCTAACCTTTAGACTATGAATTAGGAGAATATATCATATATAATATTTCTTAATTCGTGCCTGGTCTGGCAAGTACTAGGTAAAATGTAGCAATTTTTAATTGAAGTCAGTCCGTCAGTCAGTCGGTAGTAAAATGAGCGATTTTCAAAATCAAATATCTCAAAAATCACTTAACAAACCTTTTTTTTAATTATTCACCAGTAAGCAAATTTTATACATTATGTGGAACGATTACGAAGTTATGGTAGGGGACAAAATACCCTAAATTCTTTCGTTTAATATACTTACTGCGTGTGTCAGGCCGGAACTTGACCTGGCGCCTGGTGCACTACCCTTCATCTAGATCTGTGGTTCTGATGGCTGCAGTAGTAATTTGAAACATATTATGTAACTTATAATTTATTATATGTCATTGAAAAATACTCAATTGTGATTTTTAGAATTTTTTCAACAAGTTTTTAAATAGTTTAATCATTTCCTGCGCTTTCGCTCGCACAAGGTAACTCATCAATCCCATCATCGATTGATGGGCTCGACTTAATGTATAGAAAGTAGCAATGAGGCAATTAATAAAAGGACGTGCCGCTCGAAATGAAAGCAATTTGATAAGAATTATATGTTAATATGAGAGGTTTAATTAATATAATACGTATCCACCTGCTTTAAGATCTAGCAGAATGGATATTTTCTTAAGGAATGTCTCATAATTTATTACTGGCGATTCGTAAAGAAAGGCAAATTAACCTTTATTACCAAAAAAAGGTGTTTAGAGTTGTGACGAATCTAATTCCATACATATTAATTAATGGGTTAGGCGAAAGCACAGACAATATTCCTTAAGCTATTGGTAATAGATTTACTTTAAATTTTAAATTAAATATAAGATATTTTTAATAAAAAATTAAATCTTAATAAAATTTTAAACTGCTTGATTAGCGGTACGTTATAGCGACAACCCATAAAGAGTATATATTTGTCCAGAAACGCATTTTTAAAACTTTTTTTTAAATTTTAAAAATCCAATATCAAACTTTTTATTTAAGATATTGAAAAACTTAGACTTAAAAATCCTCTTTTATTCATGACTTATATATTATTTTTTTATCCACCACCTGCTAGTTATAAGAGTCATTATTTGTGTCAATTTAGGCAATAACACACTGTTGGGTTATAAACCATAAACCACTGCTGGGTTATGTTTTATAACTCACTCTCTAGTCCTTAAATATTATGTAATTATTTCTTAGTGTGAGTATTACCTGTATTCAAATTTACATTAATATTAAATAAAAATGACAAAGTTTTGGATAAACGGGATTTTGTCAAATTGTTCATGTGTCCATTGGAAGTTGAGGTGGAGTGTTAAATTAGACCGACACAACTGCTTGGCTGTTTACTGGTCCCTTCAATTTTTCAGCAATTTTAATTTTCTTTTCGACGGATTCTTCAAGGTAGCCCCCCGCTACTAATAATAATTTCCATCCTCCATGGGGCTTACGTATTGTCACCCGCATTAGCTAGTAGGGTAACGGTCGATTTTCTTAAACAGTGGCCAGTGTGTAGTTCTTGATTCTTAAGGTTTAAATTAGCAGCAATTTTTGAGGGTATTTTTAACATGGTGTTTATACACACACTCAGATTTGAATATTTGCCATTTTTGTAAAGCAGAAAATTGGCTGTGGCTGTGTTTTTGATCGTACATTCAAATCACAGAATTTATGAAATCTTTCTTTAAGAATAGTAAAACTTCCTGTTTTTGATCGTCATTTCTTTTTATCGTTCTTAAATCCATCTATTTTTCAAAAACTTTGCACTCTTGTGATAACAATCTCGGGATTTTCCTGGTAATATCTGCATTCGTAATAATGTCCTGAGGCACATAATTCTCATCAATTTCTTCCATTGTAAACTCTAAAAACCGCTTTTGGCACAATAGAATCCAAAAATGTCAACATTTATTTGAATAATTGCTAATAATATTTTAAGTTTGATGGCAACCAAAAACAACCTAGTTGAATCTGAGCTTACATGCTTAGACCAAAGGTTAATTTATACTGTGCAAGCAGCTGCAGCAAAAACACCAAACGTCAACGCTAAATGTCAGGAAATAAAAAATTTAAAAGAGACTTATTTCGAAAAAATACCTGTTAGTTTTTTCAGTTTCTAAATAAAACCTACTGATTAGTGATATGATTTCTCAGTTGTTGGATAAAACATTGTATACTACTCGTGTGCTATGTTTTCTAAGTCACTTGAGAAATGATATTAATTTTTCTCGTGTGACTTATTTTCAACATAACACACTAGTATTATAGAAAACTATTCTTTATCGTGTAAATGCATACATGTAAAGAAGATAAGCATGCTAGACTCCAGAACTACTGGTTAAATAAGTAATAAAAATGGCAGTGTAGTTTTTCACCCTAGTACCATAAATAACTAATCCTACCTAAATTTACTATATAATAATAATATCCATTTATTCACTAGTAAGTAAATATTTTATTATTTACTGATTAAACTTTTTTCTAAAATTAAACAAAATGTCAAAGACCTCCGACTTGCAATTCTTTTTTATATGTACTGGATAAAAAACAGAGCTGGCTATGAATTAATCGTCAGAAAGCTTTTGGTCTCGGTTAATATTAATCTGAAACGTCAAAAAGTTGTTCGATCAATATTACTCTTTCAATATATATTTTCCTTAAAACTTTATTTAATATTTGTCTTGGACAGTTTAGTAATGATTGCAGCCTAAGTATTAATATACCATAGGTGTATAAAAATAAATTAGTTAGGCATTGCGTATCAGTTAGGGACAGTTAATGGCTCTGCTCTATGATTGGATAAAAGTATTTTTTAAAAGCACTTTTTTTTAGGAAAATCAGAATAGGTGATCAAACATTTTGTTAAAACCTATTTACGACTTCTAGTACTTAAAATTTTATTTATTTGTCAAAAAATATCTCTGAAAGAACTTTAGTACAAAATCTAGCATATTACTTTAAAGGCCTCGTAATAGGCACATAATTAAAATAAACCTTATTACATATTTTATAATCTACTAATAACGAAAAAATATAAAATTAAATAACCAAATCTGTGATAGTGTTAATTAAATGTCAGCATTACCACTGACCGCCTTGTATTATAATATATGTTGTTAAAAGCTGTCGATTTCACAAACGTCATTAAACTGATTTTTTATGGTCATAAATGGACAAACTAGTTGGTAACTAACCAATTATCATATCTGTTAAAAAGAAGAGTTATTAAAGGCTTTATGTAGAGTTAACTAACAAAGATAATCTAATAATATTAACTTCTGAAACCTACACGAAGCATCATATTTAAACATCTGGGACGTTGACATTTTGTGACGTGAAATTGGTCAAACAAAATCTTTTAGGAAAAGACCAACTTTATCAGGGGTATTATTTTACGGAAGTCCCCAACATATATTTATGTTTGTTTTTAAATAATACACATCGGTAATTACATAGGTTTTTGTTTTTTAAATAAAGCAAACTATTGTATGTGTTTTAAACATTATTTTAATTTTCTTGAAGATGTTAGACAATGTTATGGTTTCAATAACACTAAAATCTTAGACTTCCGTCTGTCCAACTGTTCGTTGTTCACCGATATTTCACCGTTCACAAATGGCTGCCAAATATTCGGAATGTCCATACCAGGCTTGCTAAATACATTTTGATTGTTAAAAATTACAGCTCTCCCATTGTATGCTGTGTTATTTTACCCATGCGTGTTAGGAAACTTCTGACTTCGACGTTTTGTGTTCTACCAAATTCCCTGTGAATGTGAGGAAGTATACATTGGAGAAACAAAAAAAACACTTAAACTTAGAGTTAAAGAATATAAAAAAACATACGAAAAGTGGTAAAGGTCGCAGTCAGGGGTTGCCGATCACGCATGGTCAAAACTACACCGCACAAAATGGTCGGAAGCAAACATTATTTATAAAGAAACCCACTGGAAGAAAAAAAATAAAAGAAGCTGTTATAACTTTAAACAACCAAAATTTATTTAGCAAGCCTAGTATCGATATTCCGAATATCTAGCAGTCGTTGCTAAACCATCAAAACTCGGTCAAGCGTTAGTGAACAACGAATAGTATATAAGTCGAAGCTTTTATGAATAATTTTAAGTTATCACTTGAAAATGGTTGGAGAAACATCACTAATCAAAACCTCGTTTATTAATTAACGAATAAAGACAATAAAAGTCTAATATTTTGGTGTTGTTGATAATTTTTATTATTTTGATTTAGTATTGAAAAAAAAAATTAAAAATGCAACTTTTTAACAACTATGTACACTACTGATTGTAGGATTATCTATAAAACATTAAATACTTAAGATTATATTTTTATCTATAAACGAAATACCTGATCGAACTCCCGTTGTACACTTTACAATGTTTAATAATACCTACGCAATCCATTGTTTTAGGACTTAATTACAAAATCCGACTAACATCATATCTATTTTTAATTGATACTCGTATATCAATGTCTACGTAATCTTTTTTTAAAGATGGTTATTAAAAAAATACGTTTTAATATATGTTTAAAAAATATTTATAAAAAAATATATATTTTTTAATGTAGTAAGTAAAATAACAATTTAATACCACTACATAGTTTTTTAAAGTTAACAAATGTTTTATTTATCATTTTTTTTTGTTTTAATTAAAAGCTAATTTAAAAAACAGTAATTTTAAAAACAGTTCAATTTGAAATGCTGAAAGCTGGAAACATTGTAAATTAATAAGGAAGATAAGCAAAATAGATTGGAAGTAAAAAGAGTCTAGGTAGGTAGGTAGATAGGTTTAAAGTGAGTGGATATAACACCCTTCCACCGCGACCGATCGGTCTATTGTGGCTCACACCTTTTTATATTTCTCCCACCAGGTCCAGACTCCTAATAAATCTGATGATCCTGTTGGGAGAGATATCTTTCACCTCCTCCGGCAACAAGGTGTCATTGCCGAGGATTGCGAATCTTAGTCGTGCCATTGCTGGGCACGAGCACAGTTTGTGTTCTGCCGATTCATCCCCCTTCATGCACATGCGGCATTCGGCGTCTGCCGCTAGGCCGATCTTGTGCATGTGGTGTTTTAATCTGCAGTGTCCCGTGTACAGTCTCACTAGAGTTTTAAGGTGTACCCTTGATTGCTCCAGTAGTTTGACAGTACATTGTTGGTTCGGTGGACTTATGAAGGCCTACGAGTGTCTGAAACCTGGAAGTCCATGCCAGTACCGAAGATTTTCTCTTTGTGTCCAAGCTGATATGAACTGCTTGGCCGTTCCATAAGATATACCGATGACCGGTTCTGGCCCTGTGAATTTTGTCTCCGCCCCCCTTTTGGCAAGGAGGTCTGCGGATTCATTATCCTCTAGGCTGGTGTGCCCAGGTATCCACAGTAGTGTAACCTTATTGTTTTGACCCAGTTTGGTCAGCGCATCCTTGCAATTCCAGACGGTTTTCGGATTGCACCGGCTGGATTCAAGAGCCTTAAAAGCTACTTGACTATCGGAGAATATTTTAATTGTCTTACGTGTGCAGTGCCGATCAATCAGCGATCTACACATCTTAATAGCAAATACCTCCGCTTGAAATATGGTTGCAAGAGTGCCCAGGCTAAGAAAACTCGCCCTGGCCTCTCATATCGCTCCAACACCGTCTTTGGTTTGCCATCGGTGTACCAACAGATGTCAGCCCGGAGCAGGTCGGTCGTTTTTCGACTCCAGTCCTCCCTTTGTGGGTAGACTACACTGTAGGGCCGGTTGTAATTGGTTGCTGTAGGCATTATGTCTGAGGGCATTCCCAGTCTGTCACAGGTCAGGACAATCCTGAGGAGACTGGTGCTCTCCATATGACACGCCTGCGGTTTGTTACTGACCGCTTGATGGAGTCTGTATGTTGCCCACCTTGCCTCTCTCTCCAAGTAGATATGCAGAGGAGGAAATCCTAGGAGAGCTTCCATGGCCGACGTTGGTGTCGAGCGCAGCGCGCCCGTGATTATTAGGCAGGCCTGTCTCTGTAGGCTAGATAGCTTTACTTGGGTCAGCCGCTGCTGCCCCTTGCACCACCATGCCACAGAGCCATACGTGACATTGGTCTTATGACTGTCACGTATAGCCAGTACATCTGTTTTGGTTGCATGCCCCAGGATTGGCCACAGATCCTGCGGCATGTCCAGAAAGATAGGGTCGCCTTACGGATGACTTTTTCCAGATGCGAATTCCAGCTAAGAGTGCTATCTAGGATCAACCCCAGATATTTAGCTTCTTTCGCAAATGGTATTGTTTCACCTTGCAAAGTTGGTGGTCTCAAGTTAATCAGGTTTCTCTTTCGGGTGAAGGGGACAGTAACCATTTTTTGAGGGTTTATTGTAATTTTTTTCTTTGACACCAGCTTTGTGTGGTGTTTAGTGCTTCTTGAAGGATGTTCGAAATCATCTCTTTAGAGTTTCCTTTAATTAGGATGACTAGATCATCTGCATATGCCTGTAGATCGATCTCCCAGAGTATGGCCAGCAGGTCATCCACCAGGAGCGAGCACAGCAAGGGGGATAGAACCCCTCCCTGCGGACACCCCCTGGCGGCCCTAAATCTGATCATCTCCCCCTAAGTCCAAGCCAAAAGGTACCTAATAGAAAAACCCCATAAAATGACACATTTAGAATTTGCAGAAGAAAAATATTGACTTAGTAAGCCAAAATAAGACAGAAAATAGAAAAGTGAAACAGATTAAAACACTGCATTACTAATACAACAAGTTAGCATTAACCTTTTCATTTCTTTATCAACGATTAACGTAAGAACTGGTGCATATTTACATTTTTTACACTTTGAAAAAATATATGCTATTTATCAAAAATATAGTTGTATATCGATCATTGCTATTTATGATAACAACGCACAGAAAATCCGTAAAAAGAGCAAGATAACGCTTTGGTATTATTATATAATGTATAAATACCAATTATATGAGTAAATGTTCCGCATTTTCACTTTTAAATTTGGTTTTATTTTAAGATAGACGGACAAAAGTTGATAAGACAAAGTGAGGTCATTATTAACTTTTATAACCATTTATGATATTAACGCACAGAAGATCCGTTATAAGAGCAAAATAACACTTTGGAATAATTATTATATAAGGAATAAATACCAATCATACAAGTGGATGTTCTTCATTTTTATTTTCAAATTTGGTAATATTTAAACTGATAATACATGAACAAAAGTTGATAGACAAAGTGAGGTATTTATTAACTTTACAAAGATTAATTAAAACGGGGACAGTCTTAGTGGACAGATTAAAATTATATACCTAAATTATGTCTGTTAGATTGGTAAGGCAAAGTAAAAGTTGATCTGTTGTGAATTACAATATTTTATATCTACATATTCATTGGTATTCCCACAATACTTTAGCCATAAGTCTATTCAAGGTCGAAGGATGCTAGTTTTGTTTTTATCTTTTTTTTTTCGACGCGACGCGACGCGACGTTATAAATAATCCCGTCTTTGATATTGTCACAATTTGATTGAATAAAGATCTAGCAAAAACACTGGTAGTTATTTTTTTTTATTATTAATTACGTCTCGGACCTGTGTATAAGATTATTAATTTTTAGGTAATTTAATTAATCTGACATATAACAAAACACTTTTTTTCATTAAAGTTAAACTACCATTAAAGTATTTTTATTTTACAGGTAATATTTTTTCAAAACTAAACAAGTATAATTAATCTTAATGTTCTAGCCAGACTTGTTTAATGATATAAACCTTTCAATCAGGTCTCTAATAACTTACAGGTGTAAATATATACAGTGTGAGTATGTCGTTAAGTGACTTTTTGCTGACCTGTATGGTATTAGAGCTTTTGGGCCAAAACATTTTTTTCTTTTTCCTTACTTGCCTGCGAGTCGTGGCTGCGAAGTATGACCGAGGTTCGCGTCATACCTCTGCGCGAAGATTATGGCCCGTCTACACTCGTAATGTCCACGATTATGTTTATTATTTCCTTTGTCAAAGGCCCAAAAACCATCTTTGATTAGACATCCGTAGAAAAAAAGGACCAATTATACTCACTATGCCCTTTTAAATAGATCATTTATTGATAGGTTTTTATAGGATAACTGCAGTTAATTAAATAAAAAATAGATCTATAAAGTGCTAAAAATAGCCCTCTTGAAACAATTATACTTAGTATGTATTTTAATGAATAAATACGCGATAAATAACCTTCGAAAACTTTAACTTAGCATTCTAAGTACGATTGTTCCAAAACTACTATTTAAAAAAAAAACATAGTCGAGCTTGGCCAGACAGGCAGACCTACGCGTATGACGATAATTTTCCGCCAAACTTTATTTTGTCATATTTCGTTTGGTTTAGGTGGCATGTTAAGTATAAATTATTTCAAGACGGCTACTTTGGCACTTTCTAGCTCTATTTTCTAGTTCTATCCAAAGTCATCCCGTAGAACCTAGCCAAAAATGATCAGCGCATAGTCAATATTCACTATTTAAAAGGGCATACTGGATACGATTGGGCCTATTTTTCTACGGTGGGCTGACGGTCTAAAAGAGTAACGTCGCAAAGTGCGAACGCCAAGCCGCGAAAAAATTCACATTCGCGTTTACGACTTTCGCGGGGTTTTGCGCTGCGAGTCTAAAGCAGTCCTTAGTTAAAGGCATATCCCTAGTTTGGCATTAAAAGAGTATACAAATTTTGGCGACATATCGCGTTGGAAATTGGTAGGACAGTTAACATACCGGTTTATTTTGGCGAGAAGCGGTAACGTAGGGGAAGGTGTTATGACATCAGTATCTACGTCATTACTTTGTACATAAAGTGTCAAATTAGAATAATAAGGGAATCGCGGCTTTCTTATTGTTTTGATTGTTGTGATGGTTTTTTCTTTGCTATGGTTTAGCGACTATTTGGATTGCATATTTTTTTAATTTAATCAGTTAATTTTCAAATGGATGAATTAGTGCAACTATATTTAAATCATAAAGGAAAAGATTTACTTGTTACAGTTGACTTGGAAACAGCTAATATCTTATTGCAACAAAAAATTAAATTCTTTTCTGTTTTGATAACCCAACAGATAAAAGAAACCATCTAAATACTTCTTTAGTTGGGTTACTAAAAAATAATTCTTTAGCCAGTGCAAAAACGCTGGCAGCGGCTATTTCCTTCATTTGGAACAAAATTTATTTTTTTAAAACTTAAGAACAAAGACATATACAAAAGAAATAGTAAGGTAGGTAGATTGACACATGCGTGACATACGTAAACCGTTTCATTTTTGCAAGATAAGCGGGTTGAGCACGGTTAGAATGGTGGGGGAAAGAACTGCTATCAACCAGTACTTAAAAACCCGATGTCTTAAAAAAATTCTTAGTGTCACACGGGGACAAACGCTATTAACATTAGTAAGTCCTTCTGTCGCCTGTTGAATTTAATAAAAATGTAACCTTGCTGAATTATTTTTTTTCTGAAATATATTTGTAATTATATCTCATACGGAAAAACCGTCTTATGCAAAGGCGTGATTTTCCCATAGCACATTTTATTTAACGAAAAGCATAATGCTTTTGATTGGTCAATATAAAGAACTGCAAAAACGTAGCCCAAAGCTGCGTGGTATAGAGATAGCTAAAACCTAGAAGTACAGCTATTTCCAGAAAAGCAACTTGTTTTAGGGTATTAAGTGTCACCAGTTTTACTACAGTAGTAACCGAAAACAAAAGCAGATTTAAAAGCATAAAAGTTTTAAAGCTGGTTATTTGGGTTTTTAATATCACTTTAGTAAGAATTTACAAGACTAATTAAGTAAAGAGTGCTATATCTGCTGAATGTTTTTTTTACATCCATTAAAGTAATATTCACGGATAAGACAGGATTATTTACAGAGTATAATTAAAATGAGACTATGAAAATTTTATGAATTATACTGTTGTAAAATCCGAACTATAAATCATGTAAGTTAGCACCTCTATGTCATTACGGTATGTACCTAAATATGACTTTTAAACCACAAACTTCTGGTTCGGGAAATATAAAATATTTTAAACTTCTTTACAGATGCAAAATCTTGAACAAACTTGTAAACAGTTTTAAAAATTTTCTTCATTACCAGATATAATATTTTTGAATAAGTTTTAAATAAGGATACGGTATGAAATGAAGGGAAACAATCGTTTTAGAATAGCAAAAATAAAATGAATTTTTTTATGACCAAGAAGATGACATTCTTATAATATAGTTAAGAAACAAAAAAGAAATAACAGATTATTTTGTTGTTTGATACTTTCTGGTAAAAATTTAGATTTTTAATGTCCCTTGTGACATTCATGGTGAGTTTTATAAATTTGTTAATGTCCCTTGAAGCATTTGAAACCATCCAACTATATTTTACTATAAGTTAAAACAAAAAAAAAAACAAGTTTAGTAAAATACATTCAGTGATATATTATTTAAGCAACACACCCTGTAAAACCTGTTTGTGAACCTGTTCTTTAGATGTTGAGGACGTGATGATCTACTTAAAAGCGAAAGGTTTTTATTTGGCCAATCAACAAATTTGGGATGTATAGTATGTTTATACCTACATACATTTTTAGATTTTGATTTTGGCAATATCGTAGTTAACAGAAAATAAAGTAGTCTACTTATATAAGTACGAACTAAAATTACAAATTGTGGGACAGAATAATAGATTCAGCCTAAAACTAATTTGAGATAAACAACAAAAATAATAAATTTGATTGAAAAAATGCTTTTTCAAACCTAAGCAAAATATTCTTAGTGAAATCTGACCAAGAACATCAACTAGAGATATTAAAACTCTATGCTAAATGCTAGTTTATAAGCCTACTTAGGCCCGGTTGTATAATGGACGTTCAACCGAAGTTCACGCTGATCATCGGTTCAACGGAAAAAACTCAAAACAAAGCCGGTTCAGACGGTGAACTGTGGTTGATCTTGAACGTCCGAATTTGGGCGTTCAAGACGAGTTCAACTCCTTTTAGTAATTTTTAACCTCACTCTCTTGACAGATCACCTTGGGTTTTAAATATTTAGTTTTTATATTTTTAAAGTTGATACTTATTCGGTTTTTATAATTTAAAATGGATCTTGTATGGAAAGATATGACCTGATATGACATACGACAAGGATTTTGTAGAATAACTTAATAACGTTGCACACTCTCGAGCCGCATAAGTATACAGAAATAGTCCAGAGCATTTCAACATTTGAAATAACAAATAATTTAAGGCCAGATTTAGGTTGAAGAAACAAGCTGTGAGATTTATCATAAATAATTTTTTTTAACAAATTTTATCTGTTACAGACAAATAAGATTTTTATATTGTTTAATTACATTTGATTTTAAGTTTAAATGTTCTATTTATTCTTCTACAAACCATGCACTAACACCTACTGAAATGGTATGCATTGCTTTACGATTTTTAGCCACTGGGAGTTTTTTGCAAGTTGTTGGAAATTTTGGAGGTATTGACAAGTTAACGGCAAGTCGAAAAATATCTATGGTTTAAGAATCAGTAGCCCAATTGGGGCTTAAATTGATAAAAACGCCAAGAACTAAATCTGAAATTGACATTGTAAGGCGAGGATTTTTTAGCATTGGAGCCATGGATGTTACTCATAATAAAATTCAATCTCCTGGAGGGGCAGATGCAGAAAATTACAGGAACCAAAAAAGGATTCATACATTGTATATTTATCATCTGTGCTTTATTTTGTCAGTAGTGTGTGAGAAAAATATAAAATTAAACAAAAAAAAAACAAATACAATAATACAAATACATATTCATAATTATTATCAAGTTTTTTTTTTCATAAAATCTTTGATTAGGTTAAATTGTGGCAATTTTCTTCTTCTTTTTTTTGTGGGCTTTGCAACTGATAGTTCAGGTAAACCTGCAGTGGTACAACACTCAAAATTCTGAACTGTTTTCAACAGTGAACTGCAGTTCAAGAAAACTTGTGTTGAACCATTGTTTGTACAACCGGGCCTTAGTGGAATATTAAAGATAAAAAAAATATGTTGGTGCGTTAAGTCCATCCATTTTTAAATAAAAGATCAAAAAACGTGTAAAATGGCCAAAATTCATCATTATCATTATTAAGATAGCAAGTTAAAAGGTTTTTTTGGTACTCGCCATTTTGATTATTTTATCAATTCATTGTCGATATAAATAAAGATACTTTAACTTATTAAAAATATAATAAAATAGCCTAAATTGAAACTTGGAATTTTCATAAATATGATTGGCGAAAAAAGGCCAATCTTTACCCACCTCTTTTAAAATTAATATTTCATGCGTTGGTTGGGGAATTATTCTTCAAAAAAGCAGACAGTCCGACAGACTGACTGAAAGAAATGAGAAACCACGTAATTTTCCACGTAGCGAGGAAAGTAAGAAGTTAAGATTAACCTGTTAGGAACTTTTCTACAATTATGACTAAATATTCCATTATTTCTCACAGTCGAATGGCTTTTGATATGGTAGTTTCTTCTTGTCATAGATTTCTTTTATCATTATTTTTGCTGTTTATAACATTATAGTTGGTTTTTGTGTGAGAAAATACCGCAACTATTAAATTAATCATTCTACAAGCATGACTATTAAAAATAAAAGATTTTAAAGTGCTTGCTCTTATTTGTTATGAAATTAAATATTTACTGTTTATAAGTTTACTGTGACAGCACTAAATTTTTTAAATACTGTAAGAAAAACAAAATAATAGTATATTACAGCAAAGGGCTTAATTGTCTTTAAAACATTTATAATTTTGCATTCGCTTGAATCATATTTAAAAACAGTTTTTTTCACTTTGAGGTGGATATTTCAGAAATATGTATTTAAAAGAAATAAACATTTCTTTAGGTGTTTAGAATCGTTTTCTTCGTGTTTTATTTTAAAAAGTCGGGAATAACAAGAAGAAATATGAAAGCGGCTGTGTAAAAACTGGCATTTTGATGACACAAGTGTTTCCAGATCAAATGATATGTGTTAGTTTTGGCTCATCTTGCATCTCCCAAACGGAAACAATTATTCATTCATTGCATAAAAAACGCAAATAATTTGAAAATATTTTTTTCAGAAATTTTTGGGTATTTTTTAAAAATTTTTTGAATTGTCACTTTTCTTGAAGTATAACGATATAGTGCCATGTTTTTGGTTTTTGTTTGTTTTTAAAAAACTCCTAGCATACGAGGTTTCGCCAACATCTCAGCTGGCCATTTTTAAATGATGCTCCTTTTGATGGCTGCTAAAAACTAATTTGACATACTTATTTTTCTATCTTTAAATGGCTATTTGTCAACTTTATTTTTAGGCTCTATTTTCAAGTAGTATAAGCTTATTTAGGGGAGGCTTATCCATGGTTTGGGGGGCTTAGTCCCCTCTCTCCCCAATAATCATAGTCTGTCTCAAAGTACATCGTTATGGCTTTTGACGGACCATACCCCAATAAACTTTTAACGTTTTATTACCTATTGTTATTGGGTAAACCCATTTGTTCCTAAGGGCAGGGGTGGGCCAGGTATTTCTTGAGTATTAACCATTAGGCATATAAATATTTTGGCTAATATTTTAGTGGCAGTGTTGAATAACCGTTTTTACTGTGCGTTTCGGAAAAGTTGTTTTACGAGAATATAACTGTGTCGCGTTGAAATCATTTGTCAGTAGATGCAAAACAGGTTGTGAAAAATGTGTATGAAACTTTAATCAGTAGAGGTCTAATTAAACAAGAAGCTTTAAAAGAAATCTGTCTACTTACAAAAACTCCAATATCATTGATAAGGAATATTATTATTAGTGAAAAATTGAACAAAAGAAAAAAAACATAGTGATTTTCAATCTCACCGTATAGACAATAGTGGTCAGGACCTAATAAGAAGGAAAATATATTGTCTTTATAAAAGCGGAGTTATTTCTACCTTGGATAAACTGAAAAAAGAGCTAGACGAAGACAAAACCAATATAAATATTAGCCGTGCCACCCTTCATAAAGTTGTTTGTAAAATGGGATTTAAATACCGCAAAATAGACAAAAGACAAGTAGTAATGGAATCGCACAGATTACGCACTTGGAGATTTAATTACCTTCAAGAAATTAAAAGATATAGGTTAGAAAACAGATCCATAATTTACCTTGATGAAACATGTTTCGATACACACGACACATCCAAAGGATAGGTTAATTCCAGTCAAAACTGTCAGATAAAAGCACCTTCAAATAAAGGAAAACGCATTACCATAATACAAGCTGGTTCAGAAGACGGATTTGTCATAAACTGCTTGCTGTTGTCTGCAAAAAATATTAAGGATTCTAGCTTGGATTATTATGAGGATACAAGTGCAGAACTTTTTGAAAACTGGTTTTAAAATTATCTTTTAAAAAATATTTCAAACAACAGTGTTATTGTCATGGATAACGCAAGCTACCACAGCCGTCTGCTACACAAAGCACCAACTTCATCAAGTTCAAAAACTGAAATCCAGGAATATTTGTTAGAAAATGATATTTATTTTGAATTCAGGTACAAAAAACGCATCTGTTGGAAGTCCTAAATTCATATGCAATTAAAAAACAATAAGTATGTGATAATTTGGCTGAACAGGCCGGGCATACTGTCTTACGGCTTCCTCCGTATCACTGTATGTTTAACCCTACAGAGCATTTGTGGAACCAAGTAAAATCAAAGATCAGGGCAGAAAATGTTAAACCTACTTCAAGTCCCAGTGTTATAAATTTGATAAAAAAGTAATTGCTAACATACCAGTTGAGAGCTGGAAAAATTCACTATAGCACATTATAAAAATTAGGGACTTTTACATTTCTATCCAAAACAACATAAATCCTATTATAATTAATCTCATTGATGACTCTGATAGTGAAACAGAATTAGATTTAGATATTTAGAATTTATTCTGTAATTATATATAGATATTGCAGTTATAAATTTATTAAAACTTAAATTTGCATATATTTAATTTCTTAATGTAATTTTAAGATTATCCTTACCTAAATACACAATAAATTATAAATCTTTATATTATTACAGTCTATCCCTAATGTGCTGTCCTTTAATACCTACCGATCCGCAGTTTTATTGCTGTCGGCAGATATAATCCATAAATGAAGGCAAGAGCTAACATGGTTACTTTGAGACAAACTATACACCTGTGGCAAACTTGCTCTGATCAGTCACAATTCCATAAATAAGGCGTAATTCAAAGCCAAATTATACTACGGTTTGGAACGTAATTTTTCCCTTAAAAAAGAATATAGAATACCAATATGCCTCTAAGACACTTTTTATTATTTTTAAAATTTATTTTATATCTTTAATTTGATTAGGCAGAAGAAACATACAATCTTACACCATAAACACTTATACGATCTAAGAAGTATTATTATTTGCATGCTATGGTGTTGCATTATGCATTTTAATACAATCTGCTGCATTTTAAAGAGATATTGCATGATTAAAAGATAATCTAAACAGCTTTTTTAACTGTATTGCGTAAAAATTACGTTCCTAATCCCATTATTTTTCACTATTTCTTTCCGATGTATTGTGTACATCTTATTGTTTCCATTAAAACTAGACCTGTTTTTTACATTGTTTTACGAATCATATTAAGAATCTACAATGAAGAAACGAGATAATTTTGTAATGCCGGTTCTGATCTCACAGTTGAATGGCTTCCAGTATTGTGGTTTATGTCCGAGAAAGTAACGTATTTTTTATCTTTTTTTTATTACTAGAGGACTGAGATATTTTGTACAATATGGTTTAGTTTAAACTGTCATCAACCCTAGGTTACCTGAAGATTTTAAGGTATTAAAATCTGAAAATTACAAACTTTCGTTATTTGCTTTTTTGTAAAAGCCCTGTCGTGCTGTTAGCGATTTAATTAGGCGACTTTGCACAACTTTTAAGGAAATTTCAACCCCACTAAAAGTAATGTATGTCAAACTATTCTAGGCATGCACATTTATAGCAGTTAAATTTTTAATTCAGTAAATTTATCAAATGATATTAAAATATCTTGTAACATGATTTTTTTAGAATTTTCAGAAATTTAAGAGAAAATTCCGGTATTGAAAAAAAATTATAAATACGCAGATATAAAATTAAATAGGACCATCCTCGGCTACTCTAAAAAGTGCTATTAAAAAGATGTTTTTAATGTTTGTCAACCGGAAGAAGTAAAGATAAAAATCCCACAACTTTTCTACGGATATCTCCAAAAATATTTAAAATTTGGAAATGTTTGACCACCAGATGTCTGGAAATCAAAATGAATAACTTTACCATACTTTAATGTTTACTCTACCTTTTGATTTTCACCATGCATAATCTAAAAAAATATTGTTATAATAATATAATAAAATAAAATCTTAGAATCGTAGTTTTCATATTCTTGACTATTAAGTAAACATACAAAAATCAAATATCCTTGGAAATTTGGATAATTTCAAGTTGAAAAGTTGTAGTTAAGTTTGTGGTTATGATGATAGCATTATACCAAAAAATTTAGTTCTTAATTAGTTAGTGTTAAGGTTTAATTTTTTCGTTGTGTTTTTGTGATATTGGTTTCTATTTCTTTTGTTTTCTTTTATAAGTAATATCTACAAAGTCTATGTGCCAGACTCCTAAATAAGGTAATATTTTGTTCTGCGACCTAAGCCTTTTAGTAGCAGAGCTGGTGAACAATTTTGAGTAGGTTCTTGAGGCACTTTGAAAATTTGTGTAACTATCCTTAAAGGACCCCTAAACATAAAAGTTCTGGCTAAAAGGTAGCTGCCCCTACCAACTTTAAATTTTTTAATAATAAATAATAGTCCTGGAATTCTTCCGAGATGGCTATTTTTTGCACTTTCTGGGTCAGTTACCCGCTGTCATCCTGTAAATCCTATTAAAAAGTGCTCATCGCATAGTCAATATACATTATTTAAAATGGCATAGGGAGTACGATTGGTTTCTTTTTTCTTCGATGTGCTGAAGGTCTAAAAGTTTAAAAATTATGAAATTTTTGGAAAATGTCATATTTAAAAGTTAGTAAAAAAATTCAACAATTATGGAAACATTTTTTTTTATTGGGGGACAGTCCCCGAAGAATTAAAGTACTACCGTAACATGAGTGCCTTAAGTGAGCTAAGAAAGAGCTTATTAACAGGAAACTTAAAGATTTTAAGGCTTAAAGGAAAGGGAAAACCTTTGCAGGCAGTAAGTTCCACAGACTAAACCAGGCGGCTCCAGGATTTGCAAAATTTAATCTAAGAAGTAAGGCATGGGACACACACCAAATTTATAGCAGATGCTGTTGGCCTCAGAATTTGCGAAAAAAAGTTGATTTTTTTTGCTGTGCTCGCAGAGAAAAATCTACATTTCAAAAGCGAATCCTGTTTTTGTACTTTTGTTGTGAATTTAATTCACTCAACAATTTTCATAGGCAAATATTTAAGATGCCTCCAATTTTAAAAAATGCAGATATTTTTGCAAAATATGGGTTTTGATATTAACATTAAATCAAATTCAAGATCAACTTTTTTTCGCAAATTCCAAACTTAAAATTTTCTTTACCAAGTGTTTCCCTTGACGCGTATAACATCTGGTGTGTATTTGGTGTGGGTCCCATATCTTACTTTTTAGATAAAACGTTTTGCAAATCCTAAAGCCACCACTGGTCTAGATACTCCATGGATAAAAAAACGAATAAAGTGGGAAGTCTGGGTCCTTTCAAGATGAACTGCGTGTGATGCATGTAAATAGTTAAGTAAAATTATTTTAACCCGTTTAAATGTTTTGTTAAATTTTAACGAATCGGCTTTTATTATTAAAACGACCAAAATAAAACCTTTATTTAACTACATAAATTAAGTGATTTAATTAACGTATACAACCTTTCTTTTTTGTTTTGGAAAGCTTTTAAGTTGTTTTTTGTTTTTTTATCATCTACATAAATCTATTCATTATGATAATTTGCTGTCACTTTAGTTATTTTTTGTCACCCTTAAAAAATCCATTAGGCTGAGTAAAAAACTCCTATTTTTTTTTTGATAAATATTGCTTATTGCGAAAGTTTGTTACAACAACCTTGAAACTTCTAAATTACTTTGCATAAATTACTTATTCTGATAAGCAAAATATTTTTGTTACGAAGTAAAATGTAGAGCAGCATAATAAGGTGTCACTCGTAAAATTTTAATGAGGTATAACTTCCACTTGAATAACTGGAACGTGTACTAGAGAATATTTAAAAATAGTTATTAAGAAAATACAGTAAAATTACAAAGATAGGAATAAATTTTATTAAAATTTCGAAAAATGTCAAAACTCTTATTTTTAAGAAAATAATTTTACAAACTTGCGATGTTTGTTGTATATTTGTAAGTGTCAAATCTTGCAATTTAATTTTAAAGCAGTTATCTATCCTCAACCGATTGAGATGCAATTTTGCACACACGATTAGTTTGGACGACAATGCATGGTTAGCTAAGTGATGTCACTGTCCATCCAATATGGTGGATAGGTATTTTTTATGCACTTTCGTGATATGGGTATCAAATCAAAGAGTTTGCTAAGAAGAATACGAAAAATAAAATGATGGCACTCTTACGGCCGAGTGATGATCGCGTTGTTAAATTTAGCAATGGACTTAGCAATTGTTAAAAGTTAACAACGGTTTAGAATGTTTAACAAAATGTCAGATTTTGACAGGTTGCCTACTAAAATCATTAAATAACACTGACAATGACGTTTTGTTAAACATTCTAAAGCGTTGTTAACTTTTAACAATGGCTAAGTCCATTGCTAAATTTAACAACGCCATCATCACTCGGCCGTTAATCTAATACGATGGACCCGCCCAAAATGACGAACAGGTTATTTTTATGCACTCCCAGGGTATGGGTATCAAATAAAAGAAAATCTGAGAACACGAAAAATCAAATGACGTCACTCTAAATCCAATATGGCGGACTCAACTATAAACTAAAAAACAAAATATAAATTATTAGTGAAAAAATTTAAAATTAAGTCAAATCCATTAATTTATTTCAGTAACAATTTATATGATATAAAAACTTCAACACAAGAACACAATATGTAACTTGCTCTTGGCAAAGGTAACTTTAGGAAAAAAATGTTTTTTTTATAAAATAATACAATAAGTTAATCTCGCGAGAAAGTTTTATAGAATGGAAATTGTAAAATGTAATAAATTCTTGGGTTTGATCCAATTTCAAGATTATTTTTTTTTTAAGACATGTAAATAAAAGCTTGTTTTTAAAATTTTTTTCTTACCATTTATTTATTCTTATTTAAAATTAGTTTAGACCAACAAGAGAGGCGGAGAGTTGAAACCAAAGACCTATAAGAGTACAGAACCCCGGCCACATTAAAACTGTTGGACGACCATATGAAACTCTTAATAAATTATTTTATTATTTCTAAAAGTGGATATTTATAACACTGGCATGATGCTGGTAACAGAGCACTGGCCACATAACTTCTTAAGACAGACAGAATAGGAGCATCGTTTAAAGAGCAAACGTACACGAGACTTAATTCGCCGGCTTATTTAATTTTAATTGCTTAAACAATACATAATTTAAACTAAAAAAATGTCGTTTAAATAAAAAAAAATAAAAAAAATCTGTCAAAAATGTTTAACCTTCGGTCAAGGACACATCTCTTTTTGGAGCTATATTATTTGCTTTTAAGCAACAAGGGATTTTCACCAAAATTATAAAGAAAATTGTTATTTTAAATAAAAATTTTAAAGATCCTATTTTGCCTATTATGGTTCATAGTACATAGTTTGCTAGAATCACAATTAAAGCTTTCTTTCTTTATTAAACACATTTTTAAACAAAACAAAAAAAAATAGTAAATTATCATGTTTATGTTTTTTAAAACCCTATTTAAAACCAAATTTCTAGTTTTTATTATCAGTAGCACAATTAAAAAAAAAATGCGGAAAAATTTTGTCTCCTACCCCAGGTAGTTGTGGTAGATGGTAGTTGTGGCATTTATTGGCATGGTACGCGACAAAAACGACATCTGACGGCTGCGTAAAATCATGCTTGAAAGCAGTGGGAGAGCTTTAAGATTATTTATTAAATTTATTTATTTTCGTAAATAAATATATATAAACCTGGTCAGCACTGTAAATGGCTGTTGGATAACATTACAAATGTCAGAATAACTACTGGATAAATTTCCTAGGTGAAAATCGGCGAAATTTTAGAAATGGTTATGCAATTTTAAAATTATGTTAGTGGGGAGTCATAACTTAAAACCCAGCGGGCTCCGACAAAAATCGGCAATTGGCCCGATAAGTTAAAAATCACCTGACAAACTTACGAGTCTAGAGTCAATATACTTAACACTAATATATAGTTAACTTACTTGAAGGCTTTATAGCCATATTCTCTATTCACAATCACAGAAGACTACTCAGACAAGTTCTGCACACACTTCCTGATTAGTCTATTAAAAATAAGCTTTTTTCTTTTTAAAACTGGAAAATCATTAACAAACTTTAGGAAAAGACAGGAACAAACGGTACACGGCAAGAAACGATTAAGTTTTTGTTCTTGTTTCGTCAAATTCGAAAGTTGTTTGGCTAAGCCCGAAACCCGAAAGTCGTTCAGCTAAGCGGGAAATTTAAATTCAACACCTTTTGTCTGCGTGCATTTATCCATTTTGTCTTTTTTTCTAATTTCTAATTAGCAGTTGGAAATGAATGAAATTTGCAGTTACTATTTCTGCCAGTATTCTTACATTCAAATACACAACAACAATTATGCCCAATTTTTAATGTTTTTATCTAATTGTTTACGTTTTAATCAAGGATGATTCATCTAAAATTTGACCTGACCACAGCGAGCGCTGCAATTGATTTAACTGTCCCCACTAGAAATTTTTCTCCCTGCCAATATCCTGTGGTTAACCCCACCTCTACATCTATTTCTTTTGTTCCTATATTATAATAGCCTAGTTGTGGTGTCGGTGGTTGATAGAATAAGCTATGAATAAAACACCGGTTCTGTATTGTTAGACCTCTTTGGTTAAAACACCATTATTAGCGTTTTTTAGTAAAAATTTAGTAAACTAATCTACTATTTTAATTTTTGTATATTTGGCCTTAGAGTTTTGAAAGATTAAAAACTAAAAATGTATTTCTAATTTAGAACATTAAGGGCAAGTAAATTTTGCGCTAATGCCATATACCATAGAAACTACTAATGGTATAACTATCGGGAAAAAATTTTTTAGATAAAAGTGACCAAGAGAAATTGCTGGAAATTATTTTTAAGTCTGTGGGATGGCCGCTAGGGGGCGTAAGGGTAACAACAAAACATAAAAATATACATTTCTCAAAAAAATATCAAATAAAGTGTATCAATAAGTGGTACTATTTTATTCTTTAATGTTTTCTAAATAAAGAAGCTTCAGGTGTAATTTTTGTCAGTTCTAAATTAAAGTGGTGGGGGAAGGTTAAAGTTTAATTTAGAAAAGTGCTAATAACTCCGGTTTGCTTTAACCGAATTTAGTAAACTTGGTCTCGTTTAGAAGTGCATTTTAAGCATTATTTTCAGGTGTATAAACTATTGCTACACTCATCTCACAAACGCCGCTAGAGGGCGTCAAGGTAAAAACTAACTTATTTTGCAAATTTTTTTGAAAATTTTAAATACAATGATATATACCCTTTTACATATTTAGATTAAGGAAAAAATCCCAACAAACGGCGAAAACCGCAATTTAATATCTCTTTTCAAACCGAATATATTAGCAAAAATATAAATACGACATAGAGACGTAACGTATTTAACGACACAATGTTTTCTACCTGAGCCGATTTCTTTAGGTAAAAATTAAATTTATAAATTTTTACAAATCTAATGACATACTGCATGGTTTTTACTAATTTTAACCCATTTAACGATATTAGACAACATTAGATAATTACCAACCTAAAACTGTAATAATCCATTGAACGTGGTCCTTATCAAGTTAGCTTTGAAAACAAAAGGATGCTGAAATGTCAAAAATCCAACAATTTTTATTTCAAAATATTATTTTTAGTGTTGTGCTATTGTGTTCTTTAAAAATATTATTTTTAGTGTTGTGCTATTGTGTTCTTTAAAAATGCCTTTGTTGCTTGAAGGATTAAACTCTACATAAGCAAAAACGTTGATGACTTTTTCCCCCAGTTCTACGGCGTCTGCGGTGTAAGGGGCGAAGAACATTTCCCGTGGTACGAAAGCGATTTGCTAAACAAGTGAACATTCTGCTGCCGCTGCCGTACCGGCCTCTCTAAGGAATAGTCTCAATAAAAAAAATACAGACTTTTGCAGCTATTGCCCCCCGGGCATTTTGGCAGAAAAACCCCCTCAAAATTAAATTTTAAGTAATAATATAAAAAACGATGGTTCCTTCAAGCTAAAAATAAAAAAGGCATATTTTAAAAACAAAAATTAGGGCCCCAAACACTAAAAAATTTAAAATTTAATTTTTGAAAATAAAAAATTGGGTTGGATTTTATTGACATTTTTCCCCCAAATTCCCTTTTCCCCATTTGCTCAAAGGTAACTAAACTTTGATACAGGACCTACAAATCGTTTCTCGAATGGTTTTTAAAATTAAAAAAAAAAACAAAAAGCAAATAGGCTCGATGGTTAAATTTTTTTTCTAATGTTGTATAATATCGTTAAATGGGTTTAAATTAGTAAAAATTACGTAGTATGTCATTGAATTTTGTAAAAATGTATAAATTTAATTTTTACCTAAAAAATCGGCCTAGTAGAAAACATCGTGTCCTTAAATACGTTACGTCTCTATGTAGTATTTATATTTTTGCGAATATATTCGGTTTGAAAAGAGATATTAAATTGCGGTTTTCGCGTTTGTTAGGATTTTTTCTCTATCTAAATATGTAAAATGGTATATATCATCGTATTTAAATTTTTCAAAAAAAATCGTAAAATAGGTTAGTTTTTACCTTGACGCCCTCTAGCGGCGTTTGTAAGATGAGTGTAGCAATAGTTTATACACTTTAAAATAATGCTTAAAATGCTCTTCTAAATGAGACTAAGTTTACTAAATTCGGTTAAAGCAATCCGGAGTTATTAGCACTTTTCTAAATTAAACTTTAACCTTCCCCCACCACTTTAATTTAGAACTGACAAAAATTACACCTGAAGCTTCTTTGTTTAGAAAACATTAGAGATAAAAATAGTACCATTTATTGATACACTTTATTTGATATTTTTTTGAGAAATGTATATTTTTATGTTTTGACGTTACCCTTACGCCCCCTAGCGGCCATCCCACAGACTTGAAAATAATTTCCAGCAATTTCTCTTTGTCGCTTTTATCTAAAAATTTTTTTCCCGAAAGTTATACTATTAGTAGTTTCTGAGATATAGCCGACTACCTCTCTTAGTGGAACACCCGGTACATTTAAATATAATTTTGGTTGTTTTCTTGCCTTAGTTTCACATTTTTATTTGTGTGCAATACATCGTAAAGTTGACTGCCGTTTATCAAAGAGTCAAGAACTTTGTAGATATAAAATTTTCTGGTCTGCAGAAGTAGACTTTAAAAAACAGAAGATTCTTTATAAAAAACATCTAAGTTTAAATGTTTTAATGGTAATATTAATTAATTGAACAACATCACGGTTTTCTCAATTGTGCTTGTGGAATTGGCAAATAGTGTATCTATTTAAAACTCTCTCTTTCTCCTACTTGATAGCTTATTGTTAAGCCATTTCCATATCTTTAAAGAAAAATTAGTGCCTTGACATTTAATTTATTTATAAAACTACCTTCCGCCAATTAAGGATACTCTTAATTAATATATTAGAAAGGTAATTTTTTATTTTTCATATAAGGAACTTCGTCCCTCTGTTTGTAGGATGCATTTTTTAACCTTTAAATAAAAAAAACTGTTCGCTATTACGTATTTAATTATAACATTGTTATTACGTATGTTTAATTGAAAGTTAATATAAAATCAAAAATGTTCAAATTTGTTTGGTTAAAAATATTATTTATTGTTTATTCAAATTTATTATGGAATTTAAAGCCTTAGTAGCAGTATGTTAAATTTTAAGGATAAAATGTTCAAAAACAAGGAACAGAAAGACAACAGTAAAAGGTTTAAAAAAAAATAAAATTAAAAAGGCAAGAGCAGTTATGGTAGTTGACAAGGATTAGTTAAGTTTCATACTGTAAATACATCGGTCAATCTAGACATTCAAAGGTACATAAATTTACATTAATCTAAAAGTAAATAAAATTGTTCAAAACATAATTAAATATAACATTTCAAAATTCCCCATCGTTCCAGTACCTGGAAAAGTATTGACTGGAGGTCAAAGGTCAAAAAAATAGTTTTTTTGCGATTTTTTTTTAAATGGTAAGTTTTATCCGACAACTACCTTAAACAGAAATTGTAAATCATAAAATTATTTATAAAAAAGGTATTCATATTTTTTTTCTAAAAGCCACTGTTCCTGAAATATAACGATTCAAAAAGTTGTAAGCGTCATTGTTTGCATAAGTAAGTCACGTATATACATCTTTGCAGCTGTAATATAAGTAAAAATATTTCTTCATCGGTGATTGTTACTTACATTTAAAATATAAAATATACATTAGTATAACTATGAGGATATAGGGTAAAATAAAACCCAGTCCCTTAATTTATACGCTAGTGTAACCTTAAGACAACATCTGTCTCTCTCTGTTCAATTGTGTGCGTTGCTAGTGCTGCTCATCAACATCTTTTTCGGGTATATTACCAAGTTCAAGTGTGGCTTGGTTATCAGCTAGACCCAAAAGATTGGGGTTGTAAGTTGGTCGATAATACATTAGAATCATTTCAGACTTTACTCTCATCTGCGCCGAAAAAACTGATTTTTTTGCAACTGTAAACAGGGATGCAGTGATAAATGTGGTTGTAAAAAAAGTTGGACTTTTTTGTTCTCTGGTATGGAGAAATTGTCAAGGCCGGTCGTGTTTTAATGTTGAATCACCAACAGCCGAGGATTCGTTTGATACTGACGAACAGACATACGATACATCGGTATCGTATGTCTGTTCGTCAGTATTTTGACGCAATTTACTTACACCCAGGATGAAGGAGAAGAACAAGGTTAAGATAAAGAAGAAGAATAAGATAAAGAAGAAAAACAACAAGAAGAAGAATATTATGAACCGGACGAATTATTTTTTCTACTGTTTTTTAATTTTTATCTCTTTTGTCAATTCCAACGCTTGCGAATTTCTGTTATTATGCAATAGTTTCCAATTAAACGGGAATCACAACAGACCTGTTAAATAGGTCTACTGAGGAAACCACGTTAAAAAAACGCGCTAAGTACACTACCTTAGAGGTGGCGTGGAAACGTGTGCATACAATGACGCTTACCACTTCTTGAATCTTTATATCTCAGGAACGGTGGCTTTAAGGAAAAAAAATATAAATACCTTTTTTATAGATAATTTTATAATCTACAATTTTAGTTTTAGGTAATTTTACGATAAAACTTACCGTTTTCGAAAAATCGCTAAAAACCCATTTTTTAACTTTTGACCTTGAGTCAATTTTTTTCCACGTACCGGAACGATGGGCAATTTTGAAATGCTATTTTTAATTATGTTTTGAACAATTTTACCCACTTTCAGCTTGATGTAAATTTATGTACCTTCACTCTTATTTTTTGGTCTAATTTGACCGGACTAAAATATGAAAAAGTTTAAACCAAAAGTAGCAGTGCTAACCCCAAAAATATTATGTCATAAGTATGCGTTATTTTTTCGTTTTGATTTAAGCACAAAATAGCTTAGCGTATTTTTAAATTATGTTTTCTTTAATTACTTTGCTAAGTGTTTTTACAGCTTATTTTAAAAATGTTTGTTAATCTTATCTTGTTTTCCTTTATGTTTTTTGTCTAATATTTCTATTTGTTTAAATACCAATTAACAACATCGTAAATTTTTTAACAAAATCAAGCTAGTCTTAAAACAAGAAGTAAACTACCAATTCATTAAAATATGATAAGTGGATTAAAAGCTAAAAACAAATTTAAACTTATAATTATGTATGCGGTATTAAGTAATAAAATTTTGGTATCTATACAATTTTAAGACATTGCATCCTGCTATTTCTAGGCCAAATTTATATAAGTGTAATGTTAGTTATATACAGTAAAGCAAAACCCAAACTATTTATTCCTAACGGTATTTGCGATATACCCAGCAGCTATTAAATTTAAGTTAATAATAGTCGAAAGATTTTATCAGTCCATCAAGTCGTAACACATTTACAGGTTTTAACATTTTCTATAATAAGAATCACGTAACTTAAGCATCGTCGAATGATATTCTTATAAGTCCAGTCACTGCTTTAAAGGACCGATTTGTCGACATTGGCCTTGAGTTACAACGCCGTTAAGTTTGACGCTGGCATAATTATTTTTATACGACGAAACTTAGAAAATATATGTGTAAAATAATAAATGAAATTTATCCCCAAGGCATGGAAAAATCGAAACACAATGACTCGATCTAATAGAGCAGTTGTCGACGGAACAGTAAGAAATATGTTTTGGAATCTTAAAAATACAATAAAACAAGTTAAAATAATAAGTAATACCACTCAAAAACTCTTCACGTAAATGCGATGCGAATCAGCGAAAGAACTTGCAAAAACTACTACCGACTAGTGTTCCTTAAACATCGATAGTTATCGATAGTACATGTGCATCGATACTATCGATGTACACGTACTATTGAAAAATATATTGAGAACTTTACATAATACATTGAAAAATTAGAATTGTATCTACGGTATAGGTCATTATCGCCCTCTAGTAGAGAGACAAAGAAGTTAAATTACTTAACTTTAAAAACATAACAGTATTTTATCCTGTATTTGTGGAATCGAAATGGGAAGTACCGGAATTTTTGATAAACTTTGTTTACTTTTTATTTTTTAAGGTGTCTTCTGTCTTTCTCTTACTGGTATTTATTTACATTAGATTGTTTTTATCAAGCTTTTTCTATTACTTACTTTTTGTTTAGATATAGCACAACAATAAAATCTTAATTATGAGGTGTTCAAATTCCATGATTTTTTTTTATTTTAGGAATACTTGAAACTCGATAGTATCGATACTATCGATATTTTTTATCATTATATCGATAACTATCGATAGTTTGTACTATTGATGTTTAAGGAACACTACTACCGACTCAGCCGACTGTCTGGCTGGGAGAGGACAGAAGGGAAATTTGCGGTATGCGATCAGAGATATGGTAGAGGAGTAGAATGCTCTTAGACGAGTGCGCATCCGTTTTTTTTGGGAACATCATAGGCGCCGCCATTTTTACACCCAAATGTCATTTCCCCTACGAGCGGCATGTTTGTGGATTGTTTTGTTTTTCTTTCGTGTTTTGTAATTGTTTAGTTCAGTGTTTTCTTTTTTCTAATTTATAGCGTTTATTGTGGATTTTTGGTAATTTTTATTTAAAAATTTTGCCATGTTTTGTTAGAGAATGCAAGAAGTATATCCGAAAGGCGGATAAACCATCAAGAATTATGTTTCATGAGTAAGTATCTTTTTTAATTCGATCTTTAGTTTTAGAAACCCAGGGCCTATATCATTTTGGGCAAGATGGAAAAATGATTCTAATTAAAAAAACGTGAACTCCTTTAATAAAAAAAATAAGTTAACGGAACCTTACTAAAGACACTTGGAATAAAAATCGTATAAAATACATGTAACAAAATGGAAGTGTAACGTACAGGCTCTTCAGTTTTTGTACCTTTTCATATACCAGCTCCCTTATTATAAAAGATAGAAAGATGGGGTCTGCGGCTTACTGTCCCATTTGTTTGTAAAACTTTCATTGCCGCACAGGGCAATTTTGAAAATTTGTGCTATGACAGCCTATAATAAGTTAATAATGAATATTTTTTGTAGGTTCCCAAAGCAGGCAGTTTTATTTAAGCTGTGGCCAAATGTACAGGATATAGTGGGAGACTGGACTTGTCAAAAAACAAAAAGTTTGTTCTTAGCTCTTTGACAAATCTAATTGTGTTTATGCTCGAGAAAGAAAATATTTAAAACCAAAACCATAGAAGAGGTAAACGAAAGGAAAGACTACTGAAACTACACTCTACAAAAATAAACTATGTTTTTGAAATTAAGTAGAATTTTTATTTAAATATTTTAAATTAAATTGGTACATTTTAATTTATGATTAGATTACTTGGTTTGTATTTAATTTTTAAACATCTAAATTTGTCTAGTGTCTAGAACTATAATATGTTGATAATTGTGCAAAATGAAATAATCAATTTTCAATTTTATTTCTATTTCCAGAAACTCTAATTTAATGGGGATATAAAAAATACGTTAAAAGACTCATGTAAAAGTATTTATGTATACTACTTTAACTAAACACCAGCCATTTATGTGATATAGGCATACATTTTAGATTAAACTGACTAATAAAAATATTAGTTAGTAGATTTCTTCTTTAGGATTTTAGTCAGTAGGCTGTTAAACTTGATTTTTTTATAGAATAACAAGAATAAAACACTTTTATTTTTGTATCTAGCATTGGTCTGATTTGTATGTATTACTTTCCTTATATTTTGGTAGTAAATATAAACCAGTTTATTACTTGTTTTATTTTATACATACACAGGGTGTTCGAAAAATGCGCTGACAAATTTCAGAAGGTGATTTTTAATTGAAAATTTAAAAAAAAGTATCTATAAGGGTCCGAAAATGCATACTTTCTAAAATACAGGGTGTTTAACTTTGCAAGTATTACTTCTTTAATAAGGGCCCATTTTTAGACCCATATTTATAGAAGTTTTTTTTTCATGTCGTAATCTTTTAATGAGGAATCACCTCCTGAATATTAGACGTGCCTTTTCGAACACCCTGTATATAAAATGCATCAAAATAAATAAAGGCCATAAAATTTCTAAGTACAATACCATTTCTCATCAAAGATTTTTTTAAATAATGGTATTCCCTTGCATCCTTGGGCCCACAGCTCTACTGTGAAAACATAGTGGATCTCGTGTAGTTTTACAGTGCTTTCACCGTAGACTCAAGGATGCTAGGGTTAGTAAATTAAGAATGCGTATTGCACAACAAAGTGGTATTTATTGCTTAAGAACTGTTAATTATATAATTTTATAAATTCTGTAATCAATTTTTTTAAATGCGATTTAAAAAGTTACTTTACTCATCTGGATTAAAAACACCTAAAATATTACTCATAAAACTTTCACATCAGTCATTCTTAAAGCAAAGTAAATTTTACTAAAGATAAAATATAAAAGTATTTTCATAATAGCGTTTTTTCATCTTATATTTTAAATATCGAAAGTATGTTTTGTGTTTGCCATAAGTTTATTTGATTAGCATCAACAAATTACCTTAATAAACTATTTCAAATTGTAACAATTTTAAAATAATAGCTAATTAAAAGTTCGCAAAATTTACTATTTGAAATATTTCGTGTTGGTTTTCTTGGAAATAACTTTAAAACTTGAACTACAAAATGGCGGCCTCTATAATCTTCCCTTTCGCGCATAAAAGAAGGGAGTTCTATTCCTCTTCCATATCTCTGCATGCGATCGAGTTTTTGGAATATCATTCGACGTTGACTTAAATTTACGTAGTTTACTACTAGTGGTAGAAAAATTACCTTTTTAAGTTTTTATTTTATTTTTTGATAGATAATTGAAACCTTTTTCGACATATCCGATTGTAACACTTTAAAAAATTCATCTTGTAAGTTATAAAAAGTTATAAAAAAATATGTGTGATGCAAAATTGTCCCACTGAAACAGTTTGCATCTTTGCGCCTCATTTAGCATATTATGTGTAACAGGTAAGAGATTGTATCTTTAAATATATGATTTAAGAAACGGTAAAATTAATGGCGAATAAAACGTGCTCAAGTAAATGGCATCGTTTGGGTCACGATTGCAAGTTCAATGACGTTATCTATATTGAGGACAAAATAAGTAAATATTTAAACTAAATTCTTAATTACATTTTGTTTACCTTTGCTTTAACCGTTTTGTAAATATTTATCACGGATAAGGTATAAGGTACAGGTTGAGTGACTTAATATTTATTAAAGATATAGTTTTGTTTAGTTTTTATAAATTTATTTTTTTTAACATACTTTATGTTATCTATAGGTATACACTATTTGGTATGCTTTGCAAATTTTTATGACTATGAGAAAAATCACGAAATAAAGTTCTGTCAAAACAAACGAAGAAAAAAATATGCGAAAATAGAAAGATAAAATAATACCCAATTTAAATATAATAAAAGAAATGTAAAAGAAAAATAATTTTTAAGAAGATTTGAGAAGATTTTAAGAACATGATTATCCAAAAATTATAAAATGCACTAGAGTTCCGCTAATCCGAACTAATTGGGAAAGAACCCTGTTCGGATTAGCGAAAATTCAGATTAGGCGGAATTTCGTCATTTAATGGCATGTTATTATTTATTATCTTTTTAAGGCATATTTAGCGCCTGGTGTGTAAAATATTAATGGTCGGACGCTAAAACCGCCTTTATTATTTAACAATAGATAGTGTTAAGACAATTTAGTGTATTGCGTCAGAAGAAGATCACTGACTTTAAATTGTCCTAGTCAATAATTTGTAAGTGTCTAACAAATAAATAAATTAATTAATATTAGATTTTGTAAATAAACGTACGGCGTTACTTGAAAAAAACTTGCTTTTCTTTACTTTTCCTAGTTCTAAAATTTTATAAAAATATTTTTTTTGTCCTGGCTCTGTATAGATAAGGCGGATTTTCGGATTACCGGGGTTCGGATTAGCGAGACTCTAGTGTACATATAATTTAATGATGCGTTACTTTGAAAACTTAAAAACCCATATTATGGCTTAAGTAGATTGTGCAATAATATTTTTTAATATTTAGAATACATTAGTAACAAATTATGTTTACAGGGTCTTCCAACGAGGATAAACAGGCCATATTTGTGTCTTTCCTCGTACTAAAAAGAGGCGAAATAGCAATCTTGTGTATTTTTCCTTAAATCGCTAAGAATACTTAAGAAAATGATTTGAATAAAAAGAGAAAGAGATATGAGATAAATTAACATTTTTAAAAGAGACATTTTATTAACTGGTTCGTTCCTGAAAGCGTCTCATATTTCTTGATACGTTTTTAAGAAATAACTTAATATTCGTTTAGTAAGAGCAGAACTAATTTAATTTGTAGGTTTTTCTTCTTTTTAATATAAAAGGCCCATATATTTGTATAGAAACTTGCCTTGGAACGGGGATATTACCCCTGTTTTAGAGCATCCCCAGTAAAAATGGCTGTTTTCAAAATTTTTCCTTTACTTGTAATTTAAAAACTAAGATTCTTTGTAAATTTCTTCCCATGGCATCAGCACAACACATTGGTAAGCTGAAGTATCTTTGTAAATATCCTTGTTGCAGAAACGCCTATAATAGTAAAACTGTAAAACCATTTAAAATTTTTTTTTGGACAGATCAGGCAGCATGGGGTTAGCAACACCAACCCAACATGCCACCAAAACTTTGGTTTAGATGACCAAGATTTGATTACTAATCCTTCTTCATATTTTGCGGGTTACCTCCTAAAGAAAATTTTAATTTCATCAGAATGTTTAACTCCACTGAAAAGGGATTACTTTCTCTTTTCAGTGGAGGTAACCGACAAGCATTTATTTGTAATGTTTAAAGAGTTTGATAACGAGCGAAGGCTTAAATATGCTATATAGTAATTTTGTCAATCTTGTAGATTGAGACATGCTTATATATACAAATATTTGGATGACACTGTTTACAAGAATAAAATTGAAAATTTATCTAGGCAACAATATTTCAAAGCTTACTGCAAGCTCTTTTCATTTTGTTTAGACCATAAGTGCTTTTATAAAATATTTAACCTAACTTTGAAAATTTGTTTTTATAAGTATCTAAAGGAAAGGAAAAATAGTTTTGAATCTAAAAATATAAAAAAAAATAAATAGTAGTTTTTGCCTTTTTTTCATTATTTATCATTATTTTTCAATTCCTAATATATTTTTGCCTACTGTTTTGTCTTTGCCTAAATAAATAGCTTAAGTTCACATATCATATTTTATGTATTTTAAGTCTGTTCTGGATAAGCCCAAGATAATGCCAAGCTTTTTTGTTTTATAGACACCTTTCAGTGTAATCCCGGCTTTGATAGGGTTTTAATGTTTTTTTTTTTTTAATTTTTAGAATATATTTTATTTTTCCTGTGTTATCTTAGGTATAGGTATTAGAATTTAATTTGTTATCAAAAAACATTTTTTATTTTCTTAGAAATGTCCTGTTTTTTTTGTAGAGTTTATGTTTTATTTGTTACTTTTTTCCTGTGAAATCTCAGGTATCAAATTAAAATTTTTATCAGATAATATTTTTTATTTATTTAGAAATTTTCCGTTTTATTTATGGTTTATGTTATTTGTTACTTTTATTTTTAAAATGTAATGTTTAGTTGTTTGAAAAAAAAATGGGGGCAAATAATGAAAAATGTGTTAAAAACATTATTTTTTACAAATTATGTAATGATAATAACTGTTCTTAATAATATGTGTGATGTTCTAAAATTTTCTTCGTTTTTTAAAATTTTTAATTTATAACAAATGAATTTTTGATAAAATGTTAACAATAACATTCTTTCTTTTTATTTTTCTCAAGTTTAAAATTTTCCCCAATCCTTACAAAGATAAAAGTAAAATCATACAAACAATCAGTTGTTATGTAATGTATTTCAGCAAAATAAAAATTCATGGAATATCAGCGCATCCGCCTTTTATTATTATTTTATGCTGCCATCTATGATGAGTTTTGGTAATGCGTTAGTTGATTGTCCAGAGCTTAGCGCTTATTAAAATAAATTTTGACAAATTACTGTTGCGTTTAGAAAGTACGAGGTTTTGGGTTTCTAGTGGTTTTATTCGGTGGTAACCTTATTACCATCACCGATTTAAAAATCTATGGGGCATAAGTACATGTCAAAATAGCGCTTCGGTAAATATTGCATGACGTTACAGCACCAACCATATCTCTTTAATCTGTTTAATTATTTAATTTAAAAATAATTTATAATGATTTGGAGGCGATGGTATTATATGAGTTTCATCAAAATTTTGTTTTGTAATATTTGCGGCCCATGTGCTGTTTAAAATTTAGTTTAAGTCAGGAACCATGTGAGCCGCAAAGGTAAAAAAAAATTTTTTAAATAAAGCCCAACCTTAAATCTTTTTTTTCAATTAGTTTCTCTGCCAAAGGATATATTTTCATTATTATACAAATTAGATTAAAAAACTTTAAAAATCGCTGGAAAAACAAACTAAAGCTGATATTATAAGAAGCAAACGGCTTCTAATAAACATGCACGAAATGGTATTATCTTCCGCAGTCGCGCTGAAGGATGCACAAGGCCAAGAACGTTCGTTCACCCACCCACCTCTTCAAATAGGTTTGGCCATGAAGAAGTCCATGCGCTGCTGGTAGGTTTTTTCACAACAAAATAATGTAAAGATTTATTTAACAATTTGAACAAAAATACGACAATTATGATCGGTAAGAAGTCTTCTTTTTAAAGTATTTTCTAAAAATTATTTCTAAATGCAAAATGTTAATAATTTGAAAATCTAACGACTTTTCAAGTTGTTTGATTTATATGTATGACGTATAAAAATATTTATGTACAATAAAATTCTTGGATACAATATAACCCAATTAGTGCAATTGCTTTTTTTTGATATTGATATTTGCCAACACTGGATGGACACTGGCAACAGCACACGAGCACATAAATTCCTTTTTAAAAAACCGAAGCGTCTTTTGAGAGGCGAATGTATCCTAGTGTTGAGAAATTGCGGAGTAACGGCGGCAAACATCATTAAACTATTAAATTTTGGTTTAAAAAACCAAAAGATTTTAAAAAAAAAACCCCAAAAAAATTTTTTTTTAACCCAAAATTTTTTTTTAAAAAAATTTTTTTTAAAAAAAAATTTAAAAATTTTCAAAAAAAAAATTTTTTAAAAATTTTTTTTTTTTTTTTAAAAATTTTTTTTGGGAACCAATTTTTAAAAAATAAAAAAAAAAAAAACCCCCAAAAATTTTTTTAAAAAAATTTTTTAAAAAAATTTTTTAAAAAAAAAAAAATTAAAAATTAAAACCAAAAAAAATTTTTAAAAAGGTTTTTTTAAAAAAAAAGGGTTTAAAAAAAAGGGGGGAAAAAAAAAAACCCCCGGGGGGGAAATCCCCCCCCTTTTCCCCCCAATTTTTTTGGTTTATGAAAAATGGGTTTTTTTTAAAAAAATTTTTAAAAAAAAAAAAAAAAAAAAAAAATATGGGAAAATTTTCCCTTTTTTTTTTTAAAAAAAAAAAAAATTTTAAAAAAAAATTTTTTTTAAAAAAAAATTTTTTTTCCCCAAAAAAAATTTTTTGGGGGGAAAAAATTTTTCCCAAAAAAAAAATTAAAAATTTTTTTTTTAAAAATTTTTAAACTTTTCCCCAAAAAAAGGGGGAAAAAATTTTTTTTTTGGGGCCTTTAAAAAATTTTTTTTTTTAAAAAACCCTTTTTTTTTTTTTGGGGTTTTTTTTTTTTGGGGGGGAAAAGTTTTTTTTTAAAAATTTTAAAATTAAAAAAAAAGGGGGGGGTTTTAAAAATTTTTAAAAAAAAAAAATTTTTTAAAAAAATTTTTTTTAAAAAAAAAAAAAAAAAAAAATTTTTTTTTTTTAAAAAAAAATTTTTTTTTTAAAAAAAAAATTTTTTAAAAAAAAAATTTTTTTTTAAAAAAAAAAAAAAGGTTTTTTTTTTTTCCCCCCCAAAAACCCCCCTTTTTTTAAAAAAAAAAAGGGGGTTTTTTTTTTTGGGGGGGAAAAAAGGGGTTTTTTTTTTTAAAAGTTTTTAAAAAAAAACAAAAAAAAAAATTTTTTAAAAACCCCCCCTTTTTTTTAAAAAAAAAATTTTTAAAATAAAAAAAAATTTTTTTTTTAAAAAAAAAAGGGAAAAAAAAAAAAAAAAATTTTTTTTAAAAAATTTTTTTTTTCCCCCTTTTTCCCCTTTTTTTTTTTTTTTGGGAAAAAAATTTTTTTTAAAAAAAAAAAAAAAAAAGGGGGGGGAAAAATTTTAAAAAAATTTTTTTTTAAAAAATTTTTTTAAAAAAATTTTTAAAAAAAAATTTTTTAAAAAATTTTTTTTTTTTAAAAAATTTTTTAAAAAAAAAAAAATTTTTTTTTTTTTTTTTAAAAAAAAAAAATTTTTAAAAAATTTTTTTTAAAAAAACCCAAAAATTTTTTAAAAATTTTTAAAAAATTTTTTAAAAAAATTTTTTTTTTTTTTTTTTAAAAAAAAAAATTTTTTAAAAATTTTAAAAAAAAAAAAATTTTTTTTTAAAAATTTTTTTAAAAAATTTTTTTTTTAAAATTTTTTTAAAAAAATTTTAAAAAAAAAAAAAAAAAAAAATTTTTTTTTTAAAAAAAATTTTTTTTTTTTTTTTTTTTTTAAAAAAAAAAAAAAAGGGTTTTTTTTTTCCCCCTTTTTTTTGGGGGTTTTTTTCCCCCCCCTTTTAAAAAAAAAAAAAAAAAAATTTTTTTGGGGTTTTTTTTAAAAAAAAAAAAAATTTTTTTTTTTAAAAAAAAAAAAAATTTTTTTTTTTTAAAAAAAAAATTTTTCCCCCCCCCCCAAAAAAAAATTTTTTAAAAATTTTTTAAAAAAGGGGAAAATTTTATAAAAAAAATTTTTATATTTTTTTTCCAAAACCCCTTTTTCCCCCTTTTTTTTTTAAAAAAAATTTTTTTTTTTTTTTTTTTTTTAAAAAAAAAAAACCCCCCTTTTTTTTTTTTTTTTTTTTAAAAAAAGATCCCCCTTTTTGGGGGGGCCCCAAAAAAGAAACACTTTGTACAGGGTGCCCCAAATTTGAGCCTTATCATTGAGATCTCGGAAACTTGAAGAATAATGAGGTCAATTAAATGGAGGCAAAGCTGCGAATTTGATGCTATTCAAAATGCCACCTTTTAAAAAAATTAAAAAAATTTTTTAAAACATTGGGTTTTTTTTTTTTTATTTTTTTTTTTTTGACTTTTTTTTTAAAAAAAAATAACAAAATTTTAAAAATTTTTAAATTTTTCTATTTTTCCCCTTTTTTCCCTCAGTGGATTTTTTTTACACACCGATGTTTCATTTTTTTAGCTGCCATCATCAACTTTGTTTTTTTTAAAAAAGTCCTTGGGGGTTTTTTTACCGATTTTAAAAGCTTTAAAGGTCCCAAAAAAAAATGATGTTTGCATTTCTTCGTGTTATAGATAGACAGAGAAAAAAATTTTTGGAAGATCTTACCGGGAAATTTTTTTTTTTTTTTTTTTAAGAAAATGCGATAGGTTATTGGGTTTGGGACTTTAAAATATCCTAAAATCTGTAATAAAAACCCGGGGAAAAAAAAAAAAAAAAAACCAAAAAAAAATTTTTTTTTTTGGAAAAAAAAGTTTGGAAAAAGCTTTTTTTAAAAATTTTTTTAAAAAAAAGGAAAAAGGTTTTTTTTTTTTTGGGTTTTTTTAAATTTTAAAATTTTTTTACACCTAAAAACTTTTTTTAAAGAAAACCAGAAAAATAGGCCAATTTAAGAAATTTTTTTTAAAATTTAATTTTTGTTTTTTTTTTTCCAAAAAATTTAAATTTAGATTTTTAAAAAAAATTTTTTAAATTTTCATCCTACCCACTTAAATCTGTTTACGTCGGAACTCTCCTACGCTAAATTAGAGATGAATATCTAATGACTTTTGGCTCGACTAGCAGTAACAATTCTTTTCCACGTTTTATTCTTCATTAGTAATACCGTTTTTGTAAATTACTTTTGAAGAATAAACTTGTTGCCTGCTACACATAATATAATACGCGCAAATATGCCTGCTATCAAGTCATCGTAACATTCCGCATAGCTAATTTTCAGTTTGCGTGATACAAATACGAACTGAAGATTCTAATCTTATTTATAGGACACAAGATTTTGCGCTATATTTTTGGGTAATTTATAAATAATTGTGGCGAATTTATTTAAAAAAAAACTTTGTTTTTTTTATTTCACTCCCCTAAAAATATATTTTTTTAAAAAGTAGCAAGGTCATTGCGTTTAACCTTTTACTTGGTAATATTGAACAAAAGTGAGTGGTTTTTATTTATGACCAAATAAATTAAGGAAAAAACAATATTTATTTAAACTGATGTAGAATTTAGCAAATAAAAACAAAATTCTGTCCTAACCTGCAAGTCTAACGTTACCTACTGACCGCGTCCTTGGAGAAAATCGAAAATAATTCAATTATTTTTGTAAAAAACTCACTAAAAAAGTATAATTCCTATTAATAAAAAATATACAATGCAAAATTATTATCAAAAAATGTTTCACTTTATAATCCAAAATAAATAGCTAAGGATATTTAAACGACCAAATCGTGATCCACACGGATTTTTATTGTTAATAAAAGGAAAAAAACCTATTTTAAATAAACCTAAATTAAAAAATTTACATCCCACTAAACTTACAAAATACTGACCAAAATTTGGAATAAATCTTATGCATACGAAGTGAAAATTAACAAACATATCTAATTTAAGCTTTAGTACAAAAAAATTCATGAAACTTGTTTAGTATTGTTGTTAAAAAGCAGAACCTTCCATTCAATGCTTCAAGAAACACTAACTGTTCCAACTTACCCCATATGGAGATAAGTTTAAACGAAATTAACTGTTATTTAAGAGTCCATTCGCGCCGCGAAGATTGGATCCAATTTGGGGTTTGGGCATAATGTTTTTCTCAAAAACGGTATAAGTTATCGATAATTTTTAAAAACTATATGAAAGCCAACACTTAAATCTAGGATTCTGCTGTAATAGTTTTTTAAATTTGGATTTAGTTTTTAATATTTCCTTGAGTGAAAGTCACCCTAAAATCTGTTAAGTTTAGATACTATTTTCTCTTAACTTGACTCATATTACAAAAATCCGTTACAGCAGAGGCACAGATTATTTCCTTACCTTTAAAATGGTGTATAATTTATGTCATTTAAGTGAAAAATAGTTACCGAAAAACGGTATCTCCTGTAGGCTTGCAATCGGAATCAACATCGCATCGATACACCGAATTTGGAAGAACCCAAATAAAATATAATATTTTTAAGGAGGCTATACGAAAACTATAGTAGTGGGAGTTTGTTAGTCTCCGCCCACCGTCTATGCGTCCTTTTGCCCGACCCCTAAGGTGTAGCGTAAATGCACTCTTAAACGCTTTGTTAACAAATGTTCCAGAAAACGTATCAAAATAAGTAGTCAAAACTTAAGACATTTAAATTAATTTTGATCACTTAAAAAAACAAACGTAAAATTTGATATACTTCTTTTTAAATCATTTTTTTCATCTAAAATCCATAATACTTTTAGACAAATGTTTCCCGCCAAAAAAAGTATGAAATTATAACTTGATGCAAAACAATTGAACTGGATGAATATGGCACATACGATAAGAAATTCCATCAATTTTTAAGGTAGGTAATACAAAAGACAAATAGAAGAGACATTTCTTGTCTGGAAAACAATAGAAGGCAAGTTTAAGTTAAATTTTTTAAATATTTTTATTGTCACCCTAAAACTTTTACGATTTTTCTTTCTACTGCCGTTATCTCTCTGGTTTATTTTTATTTTTAAATATTGTTTTAAGAAACACACTGAATTATTTAATCACTGTTATGCTTTTCGTTTCGTACACCGACCATTGTGACGACCCAAATAACCAACCAAATAAATATCATATTGAAAATTATTAAAATTTTGTTAATAACTTCTACGTAGGGATAATTTAGACCAATTCAAAAACTCTTAGTTCTGGCCGGTAATGGTTAGTTCTGGTTAGTTAAAGTGACTTCTTATTAAAATTGGTTTCAATTCATTTTACCATATTTTATAAACCATCAAAGACAGGAACCTACCTCGGTTTTTGGTGTACGAAAACGGATCATTAATTGAATGATGATGAATCATTAATTTTGTGTACGAAATAAAAATATTTGGGAAACAATTTTGAGGTGTACGAAAGGCAAGTGTATAGTTGCATCAATTTTAGAATGAAAATTCGGTTGTCTTTGAAAGAACAAAAAACATAAAAAGTAGCCAAATGGTTTGGTTTGAACTGCGGCCGCCTTTGCTTTTTATAATGTGCTCTTCCCGCACGTGTCTGTAATAATAGACCATATAAAAAGCAAAGACGGCCGACAATAAAAATTTAACCTTTATTGGTACTTTTTTTTTACTTTTCAATCGGCACAGAATTTTCATTTAAAAAATGATCTAACCATACAAAACAAAAATAAATCTGTAGAAAGATGTTTATTTCTGGACTACTATGATAAGGCGAAAGTGATGTGGATAAAATGACTAAAATAAATTTAAATGCTTAAGTTCAACAAAAATTTGAAAATAAAAAAACAATATGTTTTGTTTTACCTAATCGCTATACTTGGCAAAGTAATTTTTATTTCTGCTTTTTAAATCGGAGGATCTGCCTATATTGTACCATAAATAAAGTTAACACATAAAGATAGTTTTACTCTATGTTATGTATGTTAATTGGCACCTACTTCGTACACACTATAATGAATTTAAAGTTCGATCGGAGTTTTAAGATGCAAAAACTTCTGACAAGATTTTTTTTAAATCTAAAATAAAAAGGTGCTTTTCGTGAATCGCCGATTTCTTTGTGTGAAACAATTTCTTAAAAACAGATAAAAGCTAAGTTTACTAAAATAGTATTTGATAATCCTTGCAAAAACTTTTCCCTAAAACTCATCTTCATTTATAATTTCTAAATTTTATTTGTTTTATTTAAAAGAACTTTATTTTAATATTTTAATAAATAACTTTGTGCATGTCTCGCATATTGAAAGGCCAAGCTGTTGGCACGCCTTTGATGTGGCATATTCAAAGTGTCGAAAACAAGTGACCTAACTCATATTTTATTTCCGTAAACTTTGGCTGAGCCCTACCGATGCCCAATTGACACCTCTGAAACATGAAATAAAGCCACACCTTAGGCCTTACATTGTTTTGTACTAAATACATATTTATAAAGTTAAATAAATTTGTGCATGTAAAAGGTAATTAATAAAACAACCAAAGTATCTCTTTTTTATATAAAAATAAAACTATACTTCGACAGAACTTAGTACATTTTTGTTACAGAGTCCTAAACTTAATTTGGCATTATACATAAAATAGATTTTTCATTATCTTGATACCGAATTCCTTTACGATTCGTCTTTTTAAGGGCGATAATGGGTTTTTGTCCTTTCGCTATCATTATCCTTTTTGTGTAAAAAATACCGACCTTACATAAAATTCCTTTGAGTGCTTTAGCTAAAATGGCAATATACTTTGGTCTTAAACTGTAAATTCCACAGAAAACACAAGCTAGAGGAGTCATTCCAATATCCCAACGATCACCAAATAAAAATAAAATTGGATTTTTATTTTATTTTTAGTACGGGGTTAACAACTGCGAAAATGTACTTTTCGTAAAATAAATTTCAAGAAAACAAATAAAATATTGTTAAACGGTAACATCTTATTAAAAGCTTTTAACTTTTTTAAAAATGATTTTAAGCTTACAAAAAGTTTCTTTAAAATCCTAGTCCTGAAAAACCCATTTGAAGCTAGAAGCCATTGCAATAATTATTTTAAGCCAAAAACTGCATAAAAATAAAGTTTTCTGTTGCTTGCCTAACAGTGTCTTTTGCAAAAAAGATTTGTTAAAGCTTTTTACTTTTGAAATCAAATTATTTATACTTCTAAAGAAAAAGCTGAACTTCTTGATAAACATTTTATTGCTAATTATTTTCTTAATTTTTCAATAGTTTTTTTTAAAAGTTGCATACAGGGTTTTCAAAAACTACACGGCCCAATTTCAGAAGGTAATTTCTCATTAAAAATATATATTTTTTTTTATATATGGGTCCGAAAATACATTATTTCTAAGACACAGGATGATAAACTTTATTTAAAAAACAGTAATTATCTTAAATACCCCGTAGCCGATTTTCTTAAAATTTGTCAGTGTTATTTCTTTTTATAAGGGTCCAATTTGACCTTAATTAAATTAAAATTATTAAGTCCAGTGGCGTCTTAAGAGACACCTTATCGAAAATAATTGTGAAAATAATGTACGCCAGTGACTTTTTTCAATTTTTGGATTAAACATTTTTTTATCTTGCTTCGTGTTAGAAAAAAAAATAAACCAATTTATTGCAAGTCTGTGGACTTCATTAAAAAACTTTTTAAAATGAAATGTCAGTTTGTAACTAGGGTTAACTATTAACAAAGCAAAAGAAGAAAAAAATATCCAGACAAAAAAGTTGTTCACACCTACGTAAAATAGGGAGACCTAAGAGCTAAGATCTAATACTTTTTTGACTATGAATAGTGATGAGCAAAGCAAGACCAAGAGCAAGACCGGGCTAGTCTTGTTCTTGGTCTTGAAAGCCTGGTCTTGTTCTTGGTCTTGCAAGCACTAGGTAATATTGAATAAAATATATTTTTTTAATACTTAAAACTAAATAAAGATGGAAACTATATTTTCTGCACTAAAATTATAAAATATGCCAATTTTAACCTTACATATTTTTAAATATGCTTTTTAATCAAATAATTCAAACGTATAATACGTTTCAATAATTTGATTAAAAAGCATATTTTAAATGTTTAGGGTTTTTTTTATTTATGCTTTATCTTTAGTTGAATTGAGACACAACTTGTTTTTATACATTTAGTGGCACATAGAAAGTAGTGACAAGTATTTAATTTTTTTTTGAGGAAGCATATAAAATTAAAAAAAAAATACAAAACTATGTAGGTACTGTGTGAGCAGAAAAAAAAACTTTTAATTTCAACCAGATGTACAATTTTCGTAGAATTCTAATATGTAAACATTGGTTTCTGATTTAAAAAAAAAGTTATTCAGAAATCTTTTCAGTTCATATGAACTTTTTATCTTTAAAGTTTGTACAAATATTTTATAAACATTCTGCAAATACAAGGTGGCTCAAAACTAAATTGAAAAAATAAATAAATAAAAAAAATTGCGTAAAATGTGAATTTTTTTTTATTCCAAAATTTTCCGAAGAAACCGCTGCCACTCAAGAAAGTTCCCTTATTTTTAGCTTTTAACCTAAAATATAAAATTTATGACAAAAAATCCATTTAAAAAAATCACCACCCTGTATATTATGCTGTAAAATTGTTAAACTGTCATATAGAAACAATGTCAAGGTAGATGGTTTTTAAATATAATTTTCGGTTTTGATAAAAATAACGTCATTATTATTCTTTTAGCATTGTTTTGCCCTTTACGTCAGAACCGGAAGTAATATTTAAAATCCATTGGTATAAAAATTATTCCTATATGACATGAAAAATATATTTTTTAATAATTCCTCTCTTTTACATTTATATCTTAGTTTTAAAAAGCAATCTAATGGTGCCACTAAAAAGTCAGGTTGGCAGCAACATCCTGGATGAGAGAACAGACCAGATGATTCCGCAATACTCATTCAACAAAAACTTCGAGATAAAAATTCCAGATCAAAGTGAGTAGCAGCAACCCGGTCTTCCCGGCACGGTTGAAGACATCATCTGGTATACGGATGGTTCCAACACCGAGCAGGGAACTGGAGCGGGCGTGTACAGTGAAATGAGGAATTCACAATTCTCCATTTCACTAGGAACACACAGTACTGTATTTCAAACAGAAATATATGCTTTACTGCACTGTGCAAAAGAAAATAACAGGAGGGATTACAAAACAAGCGGATCTGAATAATAACAGACAGCCAGGCGTCACTAGGGGCACTAGTAAACCCCAAGGTGACGTCCAAGCTGACATGGAAATGCCAAAAAGAACTGGAGGTCCTGGGAAAACGCAACAGGGTAACTCTCCTGTGGGTACCAGGACAATCGGGAATAGAAGGCAACGAAAAAGCGGATGAGCTAGCAAGACATGGATCATCCACACCATACTTTGGACCAGAACCTGCCCTTGGAGTGACCAAAACCATAGCACGAGGGCAAACCAGGAAATGGATCCGAAACAAACACAAGGAATACTGGGAGAACCTCGGTAGAATAAGACATGGAAAGGGCTTTATAAGGGGCCCATCCAAAAGAACGAAGGAAGAACTACTAAGACAAAGTAGGAAAAGACTTCGCATAACAGTAGAGTTGCTAACAGGGCATGATAACCTAAGGGGACACCTACACAAGATAGGCTCATACAATGGGGACCCAAGTTGCAGAATCTGCGACGAGGGGGAAGAAACAGCCTACCACATACTGTGTGAATGTGAAGCAATAAATTACAAAAGACAGGCACTATTTGGGCAACCGAAAATGAGCCCACAGGAATATATCAACCAACCAGTCTCGGGGTAATACAGACTTGTAGAAGGAACAAGACTAATGGGAGGATTGGTATAAAAGACAATGGGAGATTGGGCACAAAAAGCCCAAGAGGCTGTTACTCATTAAATAATCGCCTTTTTTGACATTTCTCGCCGCATTTTTTATCATTTCTGTATAAATATGTATATTGAATATAAAAATTAAATATTATAATATTTTTAAAAAGTTTACAGAAGTGCAAGTGTCTTGCAGGTCGGTCTTGGTCTTGCATACCCCGGTCTTGGTCTTGGTCTTGCAAGCGAAAAGGCGGTCTTGGTCTTGATCTCGGTGGTCTTGCTGCAAGACCAAGACCAAGACCGCAAGACCACGAGCGGTCTCGCCAGTTACTATGAAAGTTTTTGACTAATCTATCAGTATTAAACTACTTTTTTAATACTTTTAATACTTTAGACAGTTTGTTTTTTATTAATACATACAGATCAGTAAGAAAATTGTTAGGTCTGAAAAGAACTTGGTTAGTTTTATATGTCAGTACTTTAGGAGGCCGATATTTTTGGATAGAAAGTAGGTTTTTATTTTACATTTGGTATCATTTTTCTAAGTTTAATTAGTCTGCATTTTTAATTCAAAAAGACAATTATGACCTCAGAAACTAAGATCAGATTGCTAACCTCTAAAACATTAGGGGGTATATACAATACCTCCCCTGTTTCAGGGCGTTTCGAGTAAAAGTTATCAGAATATGTCCTACATCCAAGTTTCTAATTCTTTGGAAGTGCCCCATAATTTTGATGATTCAACGAATAAGTCAGTCAGGAGTCAGTAGTAAAATGGGCGGTTTTCCAAATCAAATATCTTATAAACCGCTTGACATAACATCATTGATTTGTTTATAGATAATTAGATTTTACTAATATGAATTTACATACCAAATCTTATACCTTTATGTGGCACAATAACGAAGTTATGATAGGGTGAATCCTTTTATGTAATATACACAGTGCCCGCGTCAGGTCGGTACTTGGCCTGGCACACTACCTTAAAATCGTCAGCCTAATCCAAATATACTACAATGTAGAATTATTTCATTTAAAAATAGGGTTAATATTTAAAAAATATATATTATTTTAGTTTGGCTTTTTTCCAGAATAAAAAGAAAATATATATTTATTTTAAATTCTACAAAAATATAAATTTTAATAAATTGTGAAGGAGAAATCTATCCTTCCGACAATATATGTGTAAAAACACACAATTATTTTATTATTTCTTTAAATAAATGAATGTAATGAAAATAAAAAAAAAAATACAATATTTTTAAATTAATATTCTATGGTGTTAAAAGAAAATATTATAAAAAAGAAATAAAATTTAAATTAATTTTGACAAAAATATGAAAACGATTGCAATATATGTAAAAAAAGGTACGTTGATAAAAAAAAATTCAGGTTATTTTGATGTACGTGGTAATTTATTTGAATATTTCCGAATTAATTGAGAACTTGACTTTAGTAAATTTAAATATTTTATTAAACAGAAAATACTACTAAATAAACTTAATTAAAATGGTTAAACTTTCGTCAACAATATAAACTTGCGATGGAATTTTCGACTTCTGCCGTGCAATTACCGCTGTAATTTTGCTGAAATTGCACTTCTTTTATGGAAACTTTAACATATGAGGGAAATATTCTTTATAATTTATTTTGTCAAATATATCCTAATAAGAACCATCGTAACATATTGACGTGTATCGTGTAGGTGTCCCTTCATATTTGTAAGTAAATTTTAATTTTATTTCTTTTACATTCCCTTTTCTTTTAATACCAGAGCACACCACTTCATTTTTTTTTTAAATTTTTATTAGTTATTTATTTAAAGAAATAACAAAAATCAAATAATTTATTCTACTACGGGTTATATTGTTTACAGTAAATCTAGATGTATTAAAAATACTATGATACGTCCATTTGCGCAAAAGAAAAAAACTAAAAGTTTTAGGCCAAACCCTTAATTTGTTATTAGCTGGTATGAAATACACCTTTTTCTTAAATTTATATAACATGGTATTAACAAGGAATGTAAATGAAATCACTTTCTTTAAGTAATTTCATACATGTATGTGCATCCAAACGTAATGCACGTATATAAACAGAAATGGAAACGCCAGTAAAATTTTAATAGAAGAGAAATGTAATATTTTTTTATAAAAAGGGTATTATTAAGTTTATGCTAAACAACAATAAATATTAATCCGCACGAAATGGCCAATGCAAAATGGATAAATTCGCAATAATAGCTTTTTAATCATATGATTTATTAATACCTGGGTGAGCACGTTTCACTATGTCCAGTATTCAACACCTCATTTATTCTAAAATTATTTGGCACAGTTTTATAATGCTGCATATATAGATATTAATTGGCTTTAACTAGCTTTACAGAAATAAACCGCTATGGTAATAAATTTAAATAAAGTGCAAACTGGTTTTGATTTATAAAGAAATATGTTTGATACCTTTTACAAATATTATGATGTACCAAAAATATATATTTTTTACGACCGTGCATATTTGTCTACTTTCATGCTCGTATTTTAGTTCGTCACTTTCCCGCACTTGTGCGAAAAGGTATAACTATAGTCTGACAACCGTATCTGTGACAGTGCGGCGTCGGTAAGGGGAAGGAAGTTGTAAGTAAACCAAACATGGCGTACTTCATTCATAAAAAGCACAGCGGCGTGCGGATTTTCTAAAAGTTCAGGAATATTTCTTAATTTGTTTAAATAAAATAATGTGTACAGTATACATTTATGTTTTATTTAAAATATATTTTAAATGTATGGTCGTCACCAAAAATAAAGGCATTTAAATACCATCAGTAACAATTTCACAAAATATTTCATGGAAAGTTAAAATTGCAGAAAAACGTCATCATCTAATCGGTTTTTTTTATTTGTTTACCTCTAAGATAGGCGGTATTTTTAATTTTTGGTAATAATTCAAAATGAGGAAACGTCGTTCTACGTTCCCTGTAGTATTATCATTGCAATTTTTGATAAATGACAAAGAAATTTATAAAATAAAAACTTACTAAGTAAGCATTACTATTACTATAATGTTAAATCATTATCTACCCATGTCTCGTCCAAATAAATAATATTTCGCCCTTCTTGGAGATATTTTCGTATTTCATGTATATATTTGTACCTCCAATATAATATATTAGGACGTTTCATTATTTTTTTTTTATTTTGAACTTTACGCCAAAACAAAACCGTTTGATATTAGTAACGTCCTAAGTGTTTCCCTAGAATATAAAAAATTTAAATCTTCTCGCAATTTTTGTAACAATTTTTTACTTGTCGGGACCACTTTCAATTTAATATAAAAACCTATTTATCATAATATATGTCTTATCACTTGAAAATCAAAATTTTTATTCTTCTCGACAAGAGAAAGACGCCGTCGCTTTTTTAGGACTGGATAACATTTGATTGGGGTTATTTTCCAACCGTTCCTTGTCTTCTTTATTAATTTTTCGTATAGTTGATACGGCAACTCCGATGTAAAGAGATACCCGATCAAGCTTACGTTTAAGTGGCAATTTTAAAGAATTGCTTGCGGCTTCTTTATCGCAAACCCTATTAACAAAATAAAACAAAAATAAAATGGACAAAAGTATATTTAAAAGTAGCTTTTATTTAATTTATGAAAAGCTGTATGCTTTATTCTGTGTATAACAGTGTTAGTTCTGAAATAAAAGCGTATTACTCAGTCTTTATTTAGTGACAATCGGGTTGCCTAATCATCGAGACTTGCCCGCTTTCTTTGCTACTTGCCAACAGCTTAATGAAAACAATACTTTTTTCATATTTTTGACGTAAAAAATGGTATAAAGACGAATAAAGACCCTCTTCGTAAAAAATTTTACAAACAGATGACTTGCCAACTTTAGTTGCCACTACATATTATAAAGCTTTCTTTTTTGTATATTTAATGTTTAAACCCAATAGAAAAAACATGATTAAATTTGTTTATTTTAAAACAATAGTAATACTATTGAAATACTATTTAAAAATCAAATAAGAACTAAAAAATGTATATACAAGGTAGAAAAACAAAACACAACAAAACAAGTAAAATTACACAACACCAAATTTAACACTTAGAAATAAGGATAAAACCTTCGACCTCCGATACTGAATGTTTAAATATTCGACATTCCAAGAGAGGAACCAGAAACAGCGCAAACACTTCCAATCACAAGTAAATTTACCCCATAGAAACAAAACATGTGACAAGCTCCACCAACCAGGTTCGTTTACTTGCAACTGGACAAGCCTTTTGTTTGATGTTGCCAGTTTAGACAAAATCGATAAGGTCTTTGGAAAATAATTACCTAATAACATAATATTCCTTAGTTAAACAAAATAGATATTACATAAAAATTAAAGTATATAACAACCACATTTAATTCTCAGCTTTTTTTCAATATTTTATTTTGTTATTGTAAAAAAAAAATTTTAACATTAAAATTACTACTTGAGTATATAGTAGTAAGTACTATTGCTTTCTTGTAGTTAAACTTGGCTTACACACATATATTCGTTCGAAATAGTTTAAATTCCTTTCGCTGCTACAGTTAAGTTTTAATACTATATAGGATTGACTTAATAATAAATTGGATTACTTCTTAACAACAATACTCATCAATTTGGATATTTAATCTACCCTGTCGTATTTTTTTTTAAATATGCAATTTTTCTTTAAAAATAATTTTGAAATTTTGGTTCAATTTTTAAAATATTAAGTCAAAACCAGGTTTTGTTCTGTATTATTTTCATGGGAAAAAAAGTAATGTTCTAAGCCGTCAAAGTTTATCAAAATAATTCTAAGACTTATTCTAAGGTTTTCAAGAATTCAAATGATGGATTGTTCCGATGAAAAGCTTGCTGAATATATTGTTGCCAATCAAAAGAAAATTACGAGCAGCAATACATCAAATTTTTAAATTGATGCCAGAAGAAACAAATCAAGAGCATGAAATGGTCATGTATTGTTTCTTTGTTAATGATTATGTTACTAAAACAATAAATGTTTAAAAGTTAGTGTATTTTTTAACAGGATCGCAGAAAAAATAATGTTAACTCTTGGAAAAGTATCTTTCATGTTTTTTGGAATCAAAAGCAGTCCGTCAATTGGAAAAAGAAAGAGGGTTATAGAGTTGCCAATTTAAAAGCTTCCTATCTTAGATATTTTTGACTGCAGAATAATTGGTAAGATTTGGCAGAATAAATTTAGTCAAGTTCTAGAAAAATAAAAATTCACAATTTAATTTTAAATTTAAGTTTAAATAAATATGTTACTCATTAACTCCAGTTTCGTTAATAAAGTATTTATGTTTTTTTAGTAAATATCTACGTGTTTAATTAGGATTTAAGGATAATTTAATTATCAATATTTTTTTAAATATCGGCAAAAAAATTTAAATATTTTTTTGCAATGTAAGGTTAATAGAAAGGTTGTCACTAGTTAAAAAAAAATACTAGAAAATGTGGTCCATTAAGTTTGCAGCAAATAAAAAACCCTTTTAGTTTAGTTGTGACCTCCTAAAAATTTTACTCTTCATAAAAATTGGCGCATGATCCCAAATTATATTAGCAGCAGTTAAACAGTGCTCAAGAATAAAAAAAATTAAAAAATATTAGGAAAATTAACCTAGAAAAATAAGTTATGCCTTATATCAAGTCATGGCGTCATGTTGGAAATTTTTTTTTGTATTTTATATTACCTATAAATACATAATTTTATTGTTCTGCTTGGGTATGTTTAATGTAGCTGAAATTCTTAAAAACCATTTGTAAAATTTTGGAGTTCTCTTTAATATCTATGCAACAAAAATGAAGTTGGCGATTAGCAAAAAAAAATCTATACTATAATTCTTTCCGATTGAGAAAAACACCTTAACAAAAAATGTAGTGCATTGGTACAAAAAGTCAGTAGCCATAGTTAAAACAACAGAAAATGTATTTTATTGGTTTAAAGTCAGTAACAAAGATTACTTACTAGGTGAATACCATGGTAGATAATTTCAAATTTAAAAAAAAATAGGAGACCATAACTTGTTATTTAAGTATATCTTATGGTTCTAAATAGGTTTTCTCTTTAAGATTTTGTCATACTAATTAAAATAATCGTACTTTCATAGAAAGACTATAAATGCGGACAAACATTAAAGCTCAAATTTAAGTCGATGGCCTGTTCCGATTTATATAGTACGAAGATCCCAGTTCGACCTTTCGATGTCTCATCAGTTAGGTAAAAATGAGTCTATTACTATTTTTAATACATATCGGTAAAAGTAAAACATTTAATTAAATTAGCTGTATTTCTACTTAAAATATATTTTTTTTTATTGGAACGTATTAAAAACGAAACAATATATGAGTTAGTCCCATTAGGAAAATGACAATTATACAGGTGTTGTGTACCTACATAAATAAGCAACCGTTGTTATCCATAAGTGGATTTCATCCGGTCTGCATTGCCGCTTTCAATAACCACAAAATAATTTAAAATCAATAAGTAATTACCTGGACAGTTTAGGTTATTGTAATAGCTTTTGTCATATCTAGTACAAAAAATGTAACCTAATTATTTAGGTATTTAAAAGTGCAACCAAACACGACTTCAACCTAGTTATGGTTTTAACATCGTAGAAATAACTATTACTTTACCTTATAATAGCGTGTTAGTTACCTACAGGCATTTAGGTCTATCAGTATACCGGGTGTTGCTCCGTCGAGCGGGACATAGGGAATCCCATGTAAATTTTGAAGTGGTCCAATATTGGCTCCCTAATTATTTTAGAAGAAAATATTATTAGGATTTTTTAAAGAGCACGAAAAGTTGTACCCAGTGTACAAATTTCAGCTCTTCTCAGTCCGCCAGCTAAGAGATAAATGCTAAAATAAGTTACGAATCTCCTATCTTCTTACGCGCCCTGTATTATTAGAAGTTTATAATAAAATACCAGAAAAATATTTAACCTCTTACTCTCAAGTTGTCAGATCAATGTCACATCATTTTTAAATAATGAACTACTCATCGGGGAAATAGTAATCGAAGAGTAGCGGACATGTTTGCAGCCTATTTTCCCAATAGGGCAATACCAAGTAAATCGATAATAGAACGGATGATAAAAAACCTTGAAACTACAGGCACAGTAATCAATAATTGCAAATGTGAAGAAAATCGACGTGATAATCAGAGACAAATTGTACAAAACGAGAGGGATTTAGACGTGATACTTTGTGTAGAGGAGGCCGAAGGAAACATTAGCACGAGACAACTGGAGGACATTACTGGACACGACCACACCACAATATCTCGAATTTTAAAAAGATGTAAATACCACGCTTACAAGTACGAAAGACACCAAGAATTAAGAGACGGAGACGAAATACGACGACAGGAATTTTGCTTTGAGATGATGGAGAGGACAAACACTGACAGAGGTTTTTTACAAAATATTTGCTTTACTGACGAATGCACTTTTACATTGAACTACGAACCCAACATTCAAAATTGCCGGTAGTGGAGTAACGAAAACCAAAATCGATTTGTTGAGACAAGGACTCAATATCCACAAAAAAAATGTTTTGACGGGAATTTTCGGCCACCATATCCTTGGACCATTTTTCCTTGACCGAAATTTGAATGCGGAGTACTTTCTGGAACTTTTAGAGGAACAAATTTTGCCTGCTTCGAACAACCTTGCTCGTGAAAATCAAGAGATTTGGTATCAAATGGATGGCTGCCCAGCACACAGTGCCAGAGCTGTGCGCAAATAATTGAACAACAAATTTAATAACGACATCATAGGCCCGAACCACGCAATATCTTGGCCAGCCAGGTCTCCGGATCTTTCGCCAAATGATTTTTTCTATGGGGACATTTAAAAACTAAGCTTTATACCAATAAAAAATATGAAAATTTAGACCAGCTAAGGAATGCTATTTCCGCTGAATGTGCCAGAATATCGATGTACCAACTAGCCAACGTAAGAAATGAGTTTTATAATCGTTTGGGTTATTGTCTGGCAGTTAATGGAGGAATATTTGAGCATTTGATTAAATCCTGATATTTTCGTCATAAATTGATTTCTAAATGTAGACAAATTTGTTTTATTGTCTTGCGTAACTGTGAGTGCATGTGTTGGAATTAGCTGTAAACTAAAATGAAATGCGAGGATTCTTTTTGAAATTCCCGTATAAAATTGTTCAGTTTTGGCAATGACATTATAAATTAATGATCTAAATTGTCACTGATAAATCGATAGGTGTTTTTATTATTGATTTCTAGAGTACAGGGTGCATAATGAGATACTACGTTGCAGAAGTATTTAAGCAGTTTACTCTTTACTGGTTGGTTGAAAAATGCTCAAATTTTCATTTTGGGTGGAACTTATTGCTCTTCAATAAATCCTAATAGCATTTTTTTCTAAAATAATTAGGGGAGCCAATATTTGACTACTTCAAAATTTACATGGGATTCCCTATGTCCCGCTCGGCGGAGCAACACCTGGTATATAGGTGTTTAGTAAAATAATTGCTTTTTTATCGTTGTCATTACTGACCAAAAAAGGTCTTTGGTTATTGACTTTTAGCTTATAAAGGTACAGAAACTTTACAGCATACTTGAGTTGTCTTCGTTTGGCAGCTAAAATTATGATAAAACAGCAGGCTTATAAAAGAACTAGAACAGTGATTTCCAAAAGCGCATGTGTAATGATTAGTAGTACACAGATGTCATGCTAGCGTCATAGGTGTTTTTGGAAATAATTGGCAATGTCCCGGACTTGTAGTGGCAACACCATAAACTTTATTTCACTTCTTTGTCAACTGCCACGAAGTTGATTTAGAGTTGATTTAGTCAATTTGGTTTTGTAAATGGCGATGTGATGTGTTTTTACCTTGTTGTCGCTTAATATTTTTCGCAAAAACTAATACTTTTATACTTGCGTCATATTTTATCCATTTGTGCAAATAATTGGCAATGACCCGGACTTGTTGTGGCAACACCTTTCTGGCTGGGATTGCATTAGTGTACCATTTTTTATTATAAGTAAGTATTTTAGTTCTTTTTTGACATTTGTGGGTAAAATCAAAGACAAATACTACAATTGTCTTTAGTTAGAGTATTTGTTTTAAAATTTAATTTTGTTATTTAAACATTTTTCTCTGCCCTTAAACTCTTGTATAAAATCTAAGTTCTGAAAGGCCATGGATACTGGGACTTTAAATATTTGCCCCATCTTACTATGACATGTTTATGACGTTATAATGTTTAATTAATATACTTAAGTTTAGTCAATTTGTTTTTAATTAGCTTTGATATTCTAAGACACCCACGGTACAGTAATACTTAGGCATCACATCATCCTTCGTGGACTGTCCCAAGATACAAAAAAAATCATTTTAATCAATCAAATCAAATTTTACTTTATCTGGTGCCTGTTGACAATTCTAAAATACTAAATGTTTTTTTTTTGCTATCTATGCTAATTTTATATCTTGTTGGCTAAATTAAATATGCGGTTTCTTACAATAGTATATATAAGAGAGATATTTTTAAATTTTTTTAACCGATCTCCAGGGTAATTTAGAGAATTCCATTTCTTTTTAAAAATTGGCTTGCTAAATTTAATCATCCGTAAAATTTGGGTAGATTTATTCACTTTATATTAATGTTTTTGGGTCACAATTTTTGCTTTGCTGTTACATTTACATAATAAGAAAATATTTTGCTTAGAAGAATACTTTTTTTTAAAGAAGTTTAAAATAATAAATTAATATGACAATGTAAATCGAAAATTTTAAAATAGTTCAAATGTATTAAAAAACGTCCGTTTTAAATTTTCTGCTCCTTTCTATAAGGATTATCATAAAATATTAACGCGTAACTCAGGAGGAAGGAATTATTATAATCTGGAGCAATTATAAATTTACCTGATATCCACAGCTATGGAGAAATGGTTAAGTAAAACCCTAGTTCGAGTGTATCATTAATATTACACGGTTTTAACTTAGTTATTAATAATAATTATTATTCACCCGGATTCTATATAAGATTCTTTATTCAGTAATTATTGCACATAAAATATTTGTTATTTCCGAGCAGATTTTAAGACAAGTATAGTAAAATTTATTTTTAATTATCAAATTATATTTTTATAAAATACGAAAATGCTAATTCATTGAAATGTCGAGTACTAGCAAAAAAAACATAATATAATGTCTTGTTAGCTGATCTGGTTAAGGTAAATTATATTAAAAAAATATTCTTAAAACGATCAGTCTGTAAAAAATACTTTTGCTCTATGATATTTTCTGTTAGTTAATTTATTTGATTTAAAATTAATAGGTAAATGAGAACACTGTATCGATAAAAATATCTACTTATCTTTTTTTTTATGTGTGACAGCTACGGACATTTTACCACTAATTTTCCCACCTTACCTGAATCCTTAAAGAACCTTTATTGAAATAGTTACCAAATATCTGCCGTTGAAATTTACCTGAAAAAAAATTATAAAGTAAAAAATGTTTTTACTAACGTTAACCGTCTAGAATCAATTCCCACTTTAATATTACCTTGTGACAATAATGGTCCAGGAGCCAGTAACAGATTTACATGACCAATTTCCTCCCACGCGAAAATTTGTAAAATACATCAGAGGGTTGATTTATAAAGCTTCGTGAACGTCAGCTGCGGTTCCGTTAGGACAATGAGCCGCGGGTCTTTTTAATAATGACAAAGCAGTAATTAAAATTGACAACGCACCACATTTAACTGGTATTTTTATTGTTTTTCATAATTATGAGGCGATGATAATTTAACAAGTTTTTAGTTGAAAGGAAATGAATGAATATGCCGGGTGGTGAATCATCGGGGGGAATATGGGAAATTCCATGTAATTTTTAATGAGGTGATTTATTGGCTTCCCTAATTATTTTGGACAATTTTTTTTTAAATTTTTTAAAGAGTATGCAAACCTTCGTCCATAGTAAAAACTTTAAATTTTTCGGTTACACCGTAATATATTTTAAAAAATTGTTACTTCTTTATTACCTCATATTTATGAACAACAATAAAAAATACCAGTTAGTTCTGAATTAACGTTTCCTTTTTAAATCACTGCGTTGTCATTATTATAAAGGCTACCACAGCTCGTTGTCCCAACGGAACCGCAGCTGACGTTCACGAAGCTTTATAATACGACCTCTGATGCATTCTACCAATTTTCGCTTGGGAGGAAATAATTGACCAAATTTGAAGCTGGCTCAGGGACTATAAGGATTATACAAATATTAAGGTTTAACTTATTATATAGGAATAAAAATAAATTAACTAAGAGAAAAAAAAAGTAGAAGCAAATTTAAAGTTTTATGAATTCGCAAAAAACATAAAAATTGCATTTCTAAATTTTTGCGTTTTTTAATTACTTTGCATTTTTATTAAAATATAACTAATATAAATATTTTAAAATTAGGTATTAAAAATGTACTATGCTTGTACAGTAATTTAAGATTTGCTTTTGCTCATTTTAGTTATTCACAAAAATTTTGTTACCTTCAAGGATATTTTTGTTTAAAAGTTACACATTACTAATAAATTCCTTAACTTGGGTCGTTGTGTTCTTTTCTGTAAATTAATTTTTGGCATTTTAGAAAAAGTTATCTACTTTTCTTATCTTTATTCATAAAAATTTACTATTTAATTAACTAAATAATTAATATCTGTTTTCTATTTATTCCTGTATACTGCATTTTTGTTTTTTTAACAGTATGACATACTTTTAGTAACCACTAAAAAATATTTAACGATTAAAAACATAAGCAATACAGATTAACACGTCTGCTTAAAAGCTGCAAAAGTAAATTTTCGTTGTAAATATTAAAAAAAAATCGTTTCTTTATTCTAATTGTATATAGTTTCTGCTTTCTTATTGTTAAATATTTATATTACAATCTCACTATTACTTTTTAATAATTAAAAATCAGTCAACTGGTTAAAAGTTAGAGTGAAGAGGTATGCTACAATCAGACCTTAAAGTCCTGTCAAAGATGCCCGAAAAATTAATCTATAGTAGCTTAATTGTAATTTAGTAATAGACCACTTCATGAATTAGCAAAAAAATATAACTACGTCTATATCCATAAGGTCGATCAAATGTATGTTTTATCTGATCCAAAACATTTAGCAATCCGGTTTTGATTCGATGAAATTTTGACTTAAAACATATGATCTTTTTCCCCTTTTAACTTCCAAATACTTCCTTTATTGCATATTTTTCATATCTTCGGTACTCATTATTTACTCGATTTTGCAAAACAAACTAAAAGAAAAGCTCAAAACAAAAAACAACAAGCACAAAACATAAAAAATTAAAAATCCTAATATCAAAATTCAACCGAGTCACATTAATTGTAAGTGCAGGTACGATCCAACGATTATATACTACAGGATGGCTCAGTTCCATTTAACTTACAGTTGGATCAGTATAAGAATGAAAATTTTGTGCCCTTTGAAAAGTAAAAAAAACAAACATGAAACGTAGCTAAAAAGGTTTGATTTCGAACTAGATATATAAATATATATATATATATATATATATATATATATATATATATATATATATATATATATATATATATATATATATATATATATATATATATATATATATATATATATATATATATATATATATATATATATATATATATATATATATATATATATATATATATATATATATATATATATATATATATATATATATATAATATATATATATATATATATAATATATATTATATATATATATATATATATATATATATATATATATATATATATATATATATATATATATATATATATATATATATATATATTATATATATATATATATATATTATATATATATATATAGATATATATATATATATATATATATATATATATATATATATATATATATATATATATATATATATAAAAGGGGTAAAAGATTCGGGGCATTAAATTATTGAAAGTTGCTTTATTTAGGTGCCTAACAACATGCCGTTTAGAAAGTTGTGTTTAGTATTCGGAATATCCGGAAAACTTTTGGATTTCGTTTTATTTTTTTCCCGACGTTATTTAAAGAGATATGGAAAAACAAAAGACATTTTCTTATGGCCACTTTTTAAGCTCTACAAAACAGGGTTGAGAGATTCTCCGTACGACGTTTCGTTTTCGTTAAACCATCGTCAACTATATTTTTTTTAAATACGACACTCAATTGTTTATTGCATTTTTTTAAAGCAGTTATAATCCCAATTACAATGATGTATAACACTTAATATTTTTCTGTTAAATAAACATATTTTCCATAAGAGACAATGAGCTAGACAAGGAACGCACATCATTCCTTATAGGGGCGTACCATATTTGTTAATAAATATTAAGTGTTATACATTTTTGAAATTGAAATAATAAGGGGTTAAAATTTTTTTATAAAAAAACCCAGATTCGTATTTAAAAATAGGATGATGGTTTAACGAAAACGAAACGACGGGGGAAAAAATCTTCAAGCTGTTTTGTAGGGCTTAAAAAAATGGCCATGAGAAAGTGTCTTTTGTTTTTCTATAAATCTTTTAATAACATCAGAAAAAAATAAAAACGAAATCAACAAATTTCTGTTTTTTCCAGATATCTCCGAAAGTGATATATAATATTATTATTATATAAAATATATATATATATATATATATATATATATATATATATATATATATATATAATATATATATATATATGTATAATATATATATTAAATATATATATATATATATATATATATATATATATATATATATATATATATATATATATATATATATATATATATATATATATATATATATATATATATATATATATATATATATATATATATATATAGTGCCACAAGATTCGAGGGGCTTAGGGGATTGAAACTGTAAGAGATACGAAGTTATCAAATTATGGCCAAGTTGTGTATTTATAATAACCATTTCCAATTTAGAAAATAAAATTCTAGTACTTCCGAGTTTGGGAAAAAAACGAAATTTGCCGATTTCGTTTTTATTTTATTTTTTGACGTTTTTTAAAGAGATATTGAAAAACAAAAGACAATTTTTCAGGGCCACTTTTTAAGCTCTACAAAACAGCGTTGAGAGATTTTCTGCACGACGTTTCGTTTTCGTTAAACCATCATTTACTTTATTTTTTTAAATAAGGATCTGGGTTTTTTTTTGAACGCCTTATTATCCAAATTACAAAAATGTATAACACTTAATATTTATTAACAAATATGGAACGCCCCTATAAGAAATGATGTGCGTTTCTTGTCTAACTCATAAAAATTTGTTTATTTAACAGCAAAATATTAGGTGTTATACATATTTTTCATTGGAATTATAACTGCTTTAAAAAAATGCAATAAATAATTGAGTGCCGTATTAAAAAATGCTTTTCCAAAATTTTCTGGATTTTCTTGGGGATAAGGTCAGGCAATATATAAAAACAGTTTAGTTAATATATTATATAGGTAAAATTTCAATCAAAAAATTTGTGTATTGCAGATTAATTTGTTGTTATAAAAAAAATACATATATTTCCCGATGAAGGCCCTTCCAGGCCGAAACGTCGTAATTGACATAAATTATATGAAAATTGCTTAGTAAGCAACTGTTTTTATATATTGCCTGACCTTATCCCCAAGAAAAATCCAGAAAAATTTTGGAAAAAGCATAAACAATATATCAAGGCAATGGTCAAAGAAAATAAACAAAAACTATATATATATATATATATATATATATATATATATATATATATATATATATATATATATATATATATATATATATATATATATAAATATATATATATATATATATAATATATATATATATATATATATATTTACCGGTTAGCATAGAAATAACTTAGTCTATGCCGTTTTTCTTATATGGGAGAAAAATCTACAAATCTTATTAACCTTTAAAAAAAAACATCTTTATGCAATACTTGGACAAATTTAGTTGTAAATTTATAGAAAAGTAATAAGGCTGGAACACAGAAACGAGAGGATGAGCCGCACGAAGGGATACAGATGTCCATAAGATTATTAAGAGCTCCGGAGTGTGAACTCAACTAAGGGTTAATATATGCAAGAGCCGTGTAACCCAGAACACAATTAACAATGTATTTATAAAACTAAACTTATTTATAATACCATCATTAAAATTTTTATGACTTCCATTATAAATTTTTAAATTAATTATTGTTATCATTTTATTTGCTCCAGTGAGGGATATGCGGAAATTATGCTAATACAGAAACTGATTTCCTGAAATTTCTATTTTAAAGAGAAATTAGATAAACCATAGCAAATATGCTTTAGTAATTCTTAATTTAATATATTGGATATTTGCATATTTATGTAAGGTAATAATATATATTTTATATAATTTAAAACTAATATAATAACAGTTGTTATTAGGACTCATGGGTAGCCACAGAAACTTTTACGCAGCATAAAGAACCTGTATAAATTATTTTCATAAGACAATGTAAAAATTTTAAAATTTACAAGGCAGTTTTAGCAGGTCTAAATACAATATTCTCGTTAAAGTGAAACAAAAAAGATGTTTTTGGTGTTGTTATAATACTGTTGAAATATACTCTGAGCTTGCTAATATAAGCAAATTTTATCAAAATAATAATTAACAAGTGGATTTTTTAAATTATTTAGCAGCATCAAAAATGTATATATCTCATTATTGGCAGCATGTTGTTTCCTACTTGACTTGTTTTTTAGGATTTTACAAAGAAAATCCAAGATTTGCCGCCATGAACAAGGTTAGCATCGCTGCCTAAAAAAGATAAAATAGCAAAAATTCCTATCATTTTTAATTCTAAATTACATTTTTTTTTATTTAAACATTTTTTTTTATTTATGAAGTCACAAATGGCAAATTTTGATTTATGAAATTCTTTGATATTATAACATTCATAGGAAATTTATTACTTTGACAAGTATATTTTGTCTTTTTATGAACATCCTTCTATCCTAGAAAAGTGTATCTCTAAGAAGTTATAAAAAAGCACAACCTAAAACCAAAAAATATATTATTTTTTTACTTTTTAATTAGATTCGCAAAATCTAAAAATAAATCTTTTGTTAACTGCTTTTTCATAAAAAGAAGAAGATTTTGTAAGAGATACATAACAATTTAAAACAAAGTCTATTATTACAGACGTATTGTTTTAATTGTACAAATCCTAAGAGGGAGATTTTATCTGCTTCCGTTTTACTAGCGCGAGTTAGGCAATAATATTATGTAATAACATTTTTTTGTGTTATATATATATATATATATATATATATATATATATATATATATATATATATATATATATATATATATATATATATATTATATATATATATATATATATATATATATATATATATATATATATATATATATATATATATATATATATATAATATATCTCTAAGTTATTAAAAAATCAACCGAAAACCAAAAAAATATATTTTTTTACTTTTAATTGATTCGAAAATCTAAAATAAATCTTTGTTAACTGCTTTTTCATAAAAAGAAGAAGATTTTTAAGAGATACATAACAATTTTTAAACAAAGTCTATTATTACAGACGTATTGTTTTAATTGTACAAATCCTAAGAGGGAGATTTTTCTGCTTCCGTTTTATTGCTGAGTTAGAAGCAAAAAATTATGTAATAACTATTTTTTTTGTGTTATATATATATATATATATATATATATATATATATATATATATATATATATATATATATATATATATATATATTATATATATATATATATATATATATATATATATATATATATATATATATATATATATATATATATATTATATATATATATATATATATATATATATATATATATATATATATATATATATATATATATATATATATATATATATTATATATATATATATATATATATATATATATATATATATATATATATATATATATATATATATATATATATATTTATATATATGTGTATATGTATTGACATATTTCTTATTTGTTTACCGAATTTGTTTCTAAATAGGGCATCAAAACCTTATTCAATTTAAGTTAAGAAGACAATCGTTTTGCTGCCAGGAAACAGGATAAATTAGTCGTTTTAACAATCCCTATAAATCCTTTCTTGTCTTATTTTGATTGTAAAAATAAACAATATTATTGAGTTATTTTCCCTTTTTTCTATATAAGTCTTCCATTTACTTAAAATGTAAAACTAATATTTTATTCCGTTTAGGAATAACAATGCCGAGGGATAGACAGTCAAAAAGTTCATATGACACATGTTTCAAAACTTGACAGATTTTTGTCAAAACGATATCAAAATTTGAACCTTGAAAGCAAGTATTTCTGAAAACCTGAAACTTTTTTTCTTAATTGCTTATCAAAGATTCATTTGCCAATTAAATAAACTAACTTTTCAAATGTTTCACCTTTCAAATTAAAAAATATAAATAATTTTGATAATAATTTTCCCCCCGTTAAAAATGTAAAAACAATTGGCAACACAGCTTTTAGCTAGAAGCCTGTGTAGTCAGTTGAAATACGTGTTCAACGCACGACATTTTTTGGTTTTTTTTTAAATCGGGAAAAATGCGAATATGTTATAAATTTTCAAGTGTAGTATCCAAGAGATTTAAAAACGAGATGTGTGCAACCGATTAATTCTATTCTTTAAGCAAAATAAAAAAGTGCTGTTTTAAAACATAATAATTAGTGCTCCAAAAGTGAATATTTAGCCTATTTGTGGTAAGTAGAATTATTTTTTAATTACGAATATAAAAAAAAATATAATGTATTGTTTTTTACATAAATTTAATTTTAAATTAAATATCAAAATAAATTGCAAGAAGTAATTTTTATTATTTGTGTATAAATAAACATCTCCTTAAAAAAGTGTAAATATGCAACTCTCGCAAAACGTCCGATTCGCTTCGATGAAACAGGCGCGGTGTTGCCAATTTTTTTTAAATTTTGAAGGGCTTTATTTCGAAAACAGTTAACTTTTGACCCATATGTTTTTGGCCTTTCGAATTGTTTTGAGCTTCACTATCGCCCATAATAATCGTGAGCATCATACTTTTTACACCCTGTATATTTTTTGGTAGGTAAAATTTAACAGCCAACCACCAGTACCATCTTTTAAAAAAAGTGCATGGAACCTTTAAAACCAGAATTCATTTAAAAGTCAGTTTTTCTCTGTTTTTTATCTGAAAAAAAAATATCAAAAAATTCATTTTTTTCGTTTAAAGTGAAAAATTTTAAATTAATTGTAATTTAAACGCAAAGGTGTTTATAAAGAATCTAAAAACAAAGAAAATGCTTTTTTGTTAATCCTTGTTGGTGCATTTTTTGCAGGGAAAAGTCTAAAAAACCGCTTAAATAATTAAAGTTAAACAGCTGATATTCGGACAAATTAAAACTTTTAACATGTTGTTTAAACCGGCTAAAGGCGGGTGTTGTCTGAAGTGTGGTTTTTTAAAATCGCAGTTTAAATATTTTGCAGACATATTTTGGATGATTTAGCGTATTAAACTTCATATTTTGTTCTATAACTTGCATATCTTGGATTCCCATATAAATTTGGCGAAAAGTGTGAAAAACGGTTTCAAACATTGTGCATCACGCGCTATTTCGCCCTTGGGGCACAGTAGTGGGAACAAAAATATGAAAAATGAAATACGCAGTTCCCAGGGGTCTAAAATTGTAATAATATACTGGGTGTCCCATCTGAAAATTGAAAGTTGAGGCCGTTTCCGGTGAAACATTTTTACGTTTTATGATATCCTCAAGTTTCATTTGCGTATCTTGAAATGTGCAGAAAAAAACGGGGCTAAGCCATGCTCCTGGATCACCCGGTATATTAATTAAAGGTCGTTTCGGCTAAATTTTGACAGGCAACCCTGCTGTAATCTATTAAACTATCGTGTATCTATCATGAAAATTAACTTATATAAAAAAAAATTACAGAAACATACCTGCAGATTTAAGCGGCTGGATCTCGTACTATAAAAATAATAAAATAAAGAAACAAATCACTTCTGTAAAAAAAATACGTTTTTTAACAAGTTTTGTGGAATTACCCTGCGAAATCACCTGCAACAGGTTGCTAGAAATATTCAACTTAAAGATTGTTATCGGTAAAAGTAAGTTGAGCATGAAGGTATTTACTTTTATAATTATTATTATGGTCCGTGTGTGGGCCGTTTTCCATTTAAGTATACTAGAAAAAGTGGAAGCAATTTATGATCATTTTATTCTGGTTCTGTAAAAATAATGTACTTGCTACATTCTTTCTTGGTACTAGAGGCAAGTAACTAGAGTGGGATATGTTTAATGTACGAACTTCATAGAAAATATTTTAAATACGTAACCTGAACATGCTGAATATATAACTTGCTAAAATATCTACTTATTTAATTATTTTCAAAATTATTAAGCATAAAATAAATGCACAAATAATTTTTTTAGTTGTTAAAACCTAACCAACGGTCTACAATCTTTAATTTAGGCTAAGGTATCAATTGTATGCTGCCCAAAATGTTTTAAGATTGCCTCTTTTTAAAATGTGAAACAACAAATACAATAACAATATGCCTCTCTTCTTGTCCATAAAATTGTGCAATCATTTTAGTGATTTATTATGCACATTGACTTTTTACATGCAACTAATTGTATTTTAAAAAAATGGACAAAAGGGTGGGTGCAAATTGTACACAAATTTGACAATATTCGGGCAGCTACAATAAATATATGTCGTCTCCCTTTTGCGTTAATAAAAAGTTGCGGGCGAGGGAAATTTAAAAAAATCTTAAACAGTAAAAACCCCTTTCTTTTTTCTTCCTTGTTGGGCTTTTTGTGCCTAATCTCCCATTATCTTTTATACCAATCCTCCCATTAGTCTTGTTTCTTCTACAAGTCTGTATAACCCCAAGACTGGTTGGTTGATATATTCCTGTTGGCTCATTTTCGGTTGCCCAAATAATGCCTGTCTTTTGTAATTCAATGCTTCACATTCGCACAGGATATGGTAGCCTGTTTTCCCCCCGTCGCACATTCTGCAACTTGAGTCCCCAGTGGAGTGAGCCTATCTTGTGCAGGTGTCCTCCTAGGTTATCGTGCCCTGTTAGCAACCCTACCGTTATGCGAAGGTTTTTCCTACTTTGTCTGAGTAGTTTTTCCTTCGTTTTTTTGGATGGGCCCCTTATAAAGCTTTTTCAATATCTAATTCTAGTGAGGTTTTCCCAGTATTCCTTGTGTTTGTTCCGGATTCATTCCCTGGTTTGCCCTCGTGTTGTGGTTTTGGTCACTCCAAGGGCAGGTTCTGGTCCAAAGTATGGTGTGGATGATCCCTGTCTCGCTAGCTCATCCGCTTTTTCGTTGCCTTCTATTCCCGAATGTCGTGGTACCCACAAGAGAGTTACTCTGTTGCGTTCTCCCAAGACTTCTAGTTCTTTTTGGCATTCCCATGTCAGCTTGGACGTTACCTAGTGCCCCCAGTGACGCTTAGCTGTCTGTTAATGCAGATCCGCTCATTTTATAAGCCTGTTATTTTCTTTTGCACAGTGCAGTAAAGCATTTAAAATACAGAACTGTGTGTTCCTAGTGGAATAGAGAATTGTGAATTTCTCGTTTCACTGTACTCGCCCGCTCCAGTTCCTAGTCCGATTTTGGAACCATCCGTATACCAGATGATGTCTCCCACCTTGCCGGGAAGATCGGGTTGCTGCCTCTCACTTCAGTCTGGAATTTTTACCTCGAAGTTTTTGTTAAATGAGTACTGGGAATCATCTGGCCTGTTCTCTCGTCCAGGATGTTGCCGCCAACCTGACTTTGTATTATATTTTATCCCAAACTAGCGTAGACACCAGCTGGTTTTTGTTGCAGTCGGAAATAGCTCATTCTTGCCTCTCCCATCACTATGAGGTTAAGTGGTGGAAGCTCTAAGAGACACTCCATGGCTGCTGTTGCGGTTGTTTTAATTGCTCCTGTTATAGCTAAGCAAGCAAGTCACTGTACCTTGGCAGTTCTGTAACAGTAGTTCTTTGTCGCATTTTTGTCCTCAAAAGAATAACATACAAATTTTAGGGACTAATTTAAACTGTTTTCTGGAAATTTTGGTGTATTGGTTTTTTGATGATAACTCTATTCATATTATTTTATGTGCGAGTATTGGGAATTTCGCTTACCGACTACTGCTATATAATTTAAGAAATTTAACATTTTAAAGTAAACTTTCGCCTTTTATAAAGTTTAAAGCAAACAACAAATATAATATGTATCCGTGGTTATTAACTTGGTAAAATAAAACATTAGCTCTAAATAAATCCGGTAGCACTTAACTGATCTAATTGTTAAAATGATTTGTAACAACACGTTATATTCAATATTATTAAATTTATAAATTCTACATTGTTTGAAATAATTAAAATTTCAAGCATATTATATAACCGTGAAATCTACTACTTCAAAATATTATTACAGTAATAAAAAACCAAAAACGACCTTGTTATCGTTAATATTAAAATTGGTGCATGCTGTAAAGTAGATTTTAAAATAAGTGCCTAGTAAAAAAAAAATAATAGCCATATACATACGAATTTTGCAGTATTGTATGGTACTGTACTGTTACTAAATGATTGGTTGATGCACTATTTTGTTGGTTTTTACTACTTTTGTAAACATAAAAGTAATCAAATTACAAGATATTGTTTATTCATAGTTTTGTAATAATTCAATTCAACCTATTAAACACCTCCGCTTTACAAGTTAGGAAGCCTTGACAAGGTTATATTTGTTTCCTAAAATAAAAATTAGCAAATGGTAGTTTTTTGCGTTAGAAATGGTAATTAAATAAGTGCTTGCGGATAAAATATAAATGACATTGTAAATTTTTATTTTTTGTCTAAATCCCCACTAGGATAATTAAAAATATATATAAGTAAATTTTTCGCTATTTTTGCAATTTTTTCTTATTTTTTTCTTGACATTTGACAAAAAGCGAATTTATAAAAAAATATTATTTTAGTATGCGGTTAATTTTATATGCTTTATGGTATCCAAAGTTGGTTATGAATATGATTGACTGTAACCAGAATACGCAAAATACCAATTGACCTAAGTAGTACATAAATTAATTATCTGATTTTATTATTATGGTAACCGATAATCAAGATTAATTAAAATTAACAAGCTGGTTAGAAGGTTGTGTGTAACAAATTGTGGTCCCGTTAACAAGTGTAAAAAAATATAAATAAAAAATCATCTAAAGCAACACAAGTTCCAATTTAAACCAAATTCAATAAACGAAGTCTTTTAGGAGGTTAAAAATTAAAAAAAAATAAATAAATAATAAGAAACATTAAATAAACATAAAGATGAAATTAAAACTTCCATATATATATATATATATATATATATATATATATATATATATATATATATATATATATATATATATATATATATATATATATATAAATATATATATATATATATATATATATATATATATATATATATATATATATATATATATATATATATATCTATATATATATATATATATATATATATATATATATATATATATATTAAAATATATATATATATATATATATATATATATAAAAACATAACCTACAACAACAGTATTTTATATTATTTACATTTTGAATGCAATGGCAAAGCACAGTTACCTCACAACAGGTTAAACTAATAAATGTTCTACTCTAATTCTTGACAACGTTATAACAAATGGGATTGTTGAACGTACTAGGAAATCTTAATTTAACAGATCTAATCTTATTAAATTTCGTTGTACAGTTAAACGACAAGAGATATTATATGCAATTAATGAGATTTAGCAATGTCCGTTTTCGCGCAGACATCCCGAAAATTTAAGACTTATTCAAGACAACCATGACATTTACTTGTATGCTATTGAATATATACTTTAGAAAAAACTATAACGTTAGGGGGACTTTATTGTTTTATACGTTAAACTGACCCTATTTAAAAAACTGCGAAGTGCTACCATTTAAAGAGGTGCATTTTTGGGTATATTTGTGCACTTTTTAGTTTTTTAATTTTAACTCATTTTATGCGATTTTTGGACACATACGTTACCAAAAAAGTTGTTTAAAATTAAATTTTCTTTCAAAATTTCAGCTTTTAGAACCCAAAAAATTTGTATTGACAAAAATAATATTCAAAAAACAAAGAAAAGAGGCCCAAAAATGATTTTTTTTTTAAATTTTACCCTATAATTTAGTGAATTTGAGTATAGGTATTGCTCCACAGAAAAAAAGCTATTACAATGTTTCTAAACACGGTTTTTGGTAAAAATCGTAAGGATTTGTTGTAACCGAGATATGGTTTTTCAAATTGGGCGACTCTCACCCTTTTTTGTACTATTATTGTTCTTTGCTCAAGCTTTATTTTATAATTTTTTTTCCTGTCGATTTTGGTAGACACAATATGACATAAAAAAGAAAGCCTAATTTGTTTATTTTAAAATGGTGCCTGTAAAAAGTGTGTTGGATTAATAGTAACTTAGATATGTTTTTTTTCTAAGCTTTACCGTTTATTTTAAAATTTTATCAATAGGCTACTTTTTTTGCCACCTTTACTGTTATACCAAGTATTTTTTATAATAAAAGGTACAAATTATGTTTTATTAGTAGTAGATCATTATTTTATAACAAAAAACTTAGGCAGGATTAAAAATAAAATTAAATTAAAATCTTCTTTATGAAAAACCATAGTACTATTTGTTCGTTCTGCTGACTAAATTTGTTTATTTACATGTTTAGATATTAAAATTATTTACTAGACTTTCAATATTTGTATAAATATCTGGTCAGTACCTTCTTGAACATCTTCTTCTGATAATTCAGTTTATTTATCTCAAAAATAAAAAATAATTGACATTTTTAGCACAAGTTTTCATAGCTGGGATAAAGCAGGAAACTTTTCTAAATGAGCATCATAACATGGAAGGTAACTAGCAGACCATTATGTGTATATTGCTTTGTCCAGGCCATCAATAAGTGAAGAAGCTGGGATTCCATATAGTCAAAAAATATGAATAGAAATGACACAGGACACCCCCTTATACTATGACTCCCCCTTGAATTCAACACAACTTTTAATTTGATCTTAAATCATATCCTAATACCTTAGATGAACTATTAGGTCCATGATACTATTACTAGAAGATAAACCCACTTGGCGATTTAATTTCGTACGACGTTGCGCATGACGTCACTCGATGACTAAAATTCTGCTTGTCGGTTGGGAAAGCAGTGTTTTAAAGCCTTTTTTTAACGTTTATTGTATTTTGGCATTACTTAATCCATCTAACATCTAAACAGAAATCGGAATGCCATATTAAAACTCGCTGTTTCTGGGGAAACACAAAATACGAAAGGAAAATGCTGGGGAAATTTGTCATCGAGTGACGTCAGGCGTGCGAGAGAGATAGGCTTATCTCATGCGCGTGGGTTTATCTTCTCGAGTAATAGTATCATGATTAGGTCTTCAACTTTAAATCTTTTTTAGTCAAATCTAAATATATTTAGTTAAATTACTATATTCTGTTATTGTAACTTTATATTAGGTAATTATTAAAATAGAAAAGAACATTATTTTGGAAATTCTCACCATTATTAAAATTGCCTTAAATCATTTTAGATTTTATCATTAAAATATTATATAAGAGATGATTAACGAGCTCATTTCCCATAAAAAAAAATGTCTTAAACCATTAAATACATATCGAGATACAGATGTTTATGAAACAACTACTATCTTATATTAATAAATTCTTTTGCACTTCTTATCTATAATTATTGTAACCGAGATTTTACAAGAACGTCAAGATTAATTAATATGAAAATTATGATAGAAATCACGCGGATTTAATCAGTTTCATATCACCTAGAAGCCTATATGTATATATATAAATATATATATATATATATATATATATATATATATATATATATATATATATATATATATATATATATATATATATATATATATATATATATATATATATATATTTGTATATTGACATATTTCTTATTTGTTTACCGAATTTGTTACTAAATAGGGCATCAAAAACCTTATCCAATTGAAGCCTTAAGAAGACAATCGTGTTTGCTTCCAGGAAACAGGATAACTTAGTCGTTTTAACAATCCCTATAAATCCTTACTTGTCTTATTTTGATTGTAAAAATAAACAATATTATTGAGTTATTACCTTTACTATATAAGTCTTCCATTTACTTAAAATGTGAAACTAATATTTTATTCCGTTTATGAGTAACAATGCCGAGGGACAGACAAACGGATGGACAGACGGAAATAAGAAACTTCGTTTTTGGTAACTTAAGACATGATTTTTTTGCGATTAAAATTCTTTAGCCTTACATAGCAAAAGCAATAACAAAAAGAATCAAAGATACATGGTTGGATACTTTACTTGTTGGTTTAAAAAGCGCTTTAAGGTTAACCACAAGCCCATGCATAAAATTTAAAAAAACCTAGTTGTGTTATTTTGTGATTAAAGCTTATTTTGATTATACTTAAAGCTTGTGAACCTCTATTAAATACATTGACACTTTCAGCAGATTTATTACATAACCCTTGTTTTAAGCTCATTGTTTAAGAAAGTAACTTAATTTCAAGATATTAACGGTAAAAAATAGATCCATTTGCTAAAACTTGAGGATAGGCACTTGTCTCTAATTATTTTTTGCAGTTTATTTATAGTTATTTTTTATGCACAACTATCATAAGTTGTAAACAAAGTATAATTAAAACACACACATGCACACGCACACACAGTAAGAAAATGGATAAATTAAATTAGTTAGAACGATATAAGTACTCTAAAGTCTATCTATAAAGACGTACATATTTTAAAAATTAAATAAGTTTACTTTACTCGTAAAATTAGCGTGCCTAAAAGTAAATCAAATTATTTTGCTGTTTTGAGCCGGCCAATAATAACCTTGAACATTAGCAAATGTAGATATTCTTGCAAAATATAACCAACTTGCAAATAAGCATAGTTTAGAGACCTACTTTGCTTCTTGGGCTGTACTTTTTTTTAATTGCAAGGGCAAGTCTTAAGAAATTAACCATAATCTGCTTCTGTTTGTACAGACGTCGCGTCAGTTTTGTCAAGTAGGTAATAATATATATTTTATATAATTTAAAACTAATATAATAACAGTTGTTATTAGGACTCATGGGTAGCCACAGAAACTTTTACGCAGCATAAAGAACCTGTATAAATTATTTTCATAAGACAATGTAAAAATTTTAAAATTTACAAGGCAGTTTTAGCAGGTCTAAATACAGTATTCTCGTTAAAGTGAAACAAAAAAGATGTTTTTGGTGTTGTTATAATACTGTTGAAATATACTCTGAGCTTGCTAATATGAGCAAATTTTATCGAAATAATAATTAACAAGTGGATTTTTTAAATTATTTAGCAGCATCAAATATGTATATATCTCATTACTGGCAGCATGTTGTTTCCTACTTGACTTGTTTTTTAGGATTTTACAAAGAAAATCCAAGATTTGCCGCCATGAACAAGGGTAGCATCGCTGCGTAAAAAAGATAAAATAGCAAAAATTCCTATCATTTTTAATTCTAAATTACATTTTTTTTTTTAGTTAAACATTTTTTTTTTTATTTATGAAGTCACAAATGGCAAATTTTGATTTATGAAATTCTTTCATATTATAACATTCATAGGAAATTTATAGAGGTGTAAAAGTAACGAAAAAGAGCGTACCCGTATGTATTCGTTACTATATCAATTAGTACTCGTTACTATCGTATCGTTACGTTACTCGTTACTTCTGATACCTCATAACATGCTATGTTATGTTAGAGGAACGAATCGAGTCGTATTGCGTATGCGTACAGTATGACGTCGCGGTGTGAAAACATACTAATGCATTACATACCAAGCTGCGTAAGGTGTATTTTTTCACTTGTTCATATTTTAAACCAGAATTGTGTTTAAGTTATTCTTAAATTAGTTTGATCTAATAAGTAATGTGTATAACTACAAGTAAACTGTTGACGGAATCTACCAAATTTGAATGGATTTACTATTTGAAAATTTTAATCGTGATCTTATGTTATATTACAAGCAACAAATAGATGTCGAAAGTTATTTATTATCAATGAAATTTACACAACATTCTATTAATAAGTCAACATTAAAATGGTTTTGGTTAGAATGAAATTAATCACAAAAATGAAATAAACCATGTTTTAAACAAAATAGAAACAACAAAAAAATCTTTTGTTCTTAGAATTAAAATAAACGTAAAAATAAAATAAAAACATTTCAAACAAAACTAAAACAACAAAGAAAATCTTTTTTCGTAAAATGAAATTGAACCTAAAGCGCGCAATTGTTATGGGCAAGCATTAACATTTAACATCTGCGACTTGCTCGTCTCGCTATATCAATAAAAATCATAATTAAATAACAACATTTTATGTCAGGAATTTCTGGTTTATATTTAAAATAAAATCTTCTTTCTTATCCATTGTAGCAAGAAAATTAAACTGTAAAATTAAAAAAATAAGTGTAAATAATAGTATATGAGATATAAACAATTAATAATATTTAAAAATTAACAGCAAGAAACAATTAAATGCCATTAGAGCGTTTAAGATAAGAACAAAACAAAACGTGAAAATACGCGGTAATAAAAAACAAAAATATACATATTTCTAATTTGTAAAAAATACTTTCATACCTTTTTTCTGTTCAAATTTTAAACTTTGTCTACGCAAATACCTTTAATAAACGTTTAATACGTTTTTAAATTCACCAAAAGATTGCGTCCTGGAATTAAAACATACGATCATCAAACGTTAAAACACGCATCAACTGTACTTGCGTGAACAGTATAATACGAAAAATGCGAGTAACGAAATGCATGCGAGTAACGAAATGCATTCGTGTGTAACGTTTCGTTACTCGGTACTAGATGGCGCACCCGTTACTCAGTACTGAATACATACGGTTTGTTACACCTCTAGAAATTTATTACTTTGACAAGTATATTTTGTCTTTTTATGAACATCCTTCTAAGAAGTTATAACAAAGCACAACCTAAAACCAAAATATATATTATTTTTTACTTTTTAATTAGATTCGCAAAATCTAAAAATAAATCTTTTGTTAACTGCTTTTTCATAAAAAGAAGAAGATTTTGTAAGAGATACATAACAATTTAAAACAAAGTCTATTATTACAGACGTATTGTTTTAATTGTACAAATCCTAAGAGGGAGATTTTATCTGCTTCCGTTTTACTAACCGTTGAGTTAGAAGCAATAATTTTATGTAATAACTGTTTTTTTTGTGATATATATATATATATTATATATATATATATATATATATATATATATATATATATATATATATATATATATATATATATATATATATATATATATATTATGTATATATATAAAATATATATATATATATATATATATATATATATATATATATATATATATATATATATATATATATATATATATATATATATATATATATGTATATTGACATATTTCTTATTTGTTTACCGAATTTGTTACTAAATAGGGCATCAAAAACCTTATCCAATTGAAGCCTTAAGAAGACAATCGTGTTTGCTTCCAGGAAACAGGATAACTTAGTCGTTTTAACAATCCCTATAAATCCTCACTTGTCTTATTTTGATTGTAAAAATAAACAATATTATTGAGTTATTACCTTTACTATATAAGTCTTCCATTTACTTAAAATGTGAAACTAATATTTTATTCCATTTATGAGTAACAATGCCGAGGGACAGACAAACGGATGGACAGACGGAAATAAGAAACTTCGTTTTTGGTAACTTAAGACATGATTTTTTTGCGATTAAAATTCTTTAGCCTTACATAGCAAAAGCAATAACAAAAAGAATCAAAGATACATGGTTGGATACTTTACTTGTTGGTTTAAAAAGCGCTTTAAGGTTAACCACAAGCCCATGAAATAAAATTTAAAAAACCTAGTTGTGTTATTTTGTATTAAATTTTTTGATTATATTTAAAGCTTTGAACCTCTATTAAATACATTGACACTTTCAGCAGATTTATTACATAACCCTTGTTTAAGCCATTGTTTAAGAAAGTAATTTAAATTTTTCAAGATATTAACGGTAAAAATAGATCCATTTCTAAAATTGAGGATAGGCATTGTCTCTAATTATTTTTTGCAGTTTATTTATAGTTATTTTGTATGCACAACTATCATAAGTTGTAAACAAAGTATAATTAAAACACACACATGCACACGCACACACAGTAAGAAAATGGATAAATTAAATTGGTTAGAACGATATAAGTACTCTAAAGTCTATCTATAAAGACGTACATATTTTAAAAATTAAATAAGTTTACTTTACTCGTAAAATTAGCGTGCCTAAAAGTAAATCAAATTATTTTGCTGTTTTGAGCCGGCCAATAATAACCTTGAACATTAGCAAATGTAGATATTCTTGCAAAATATAACCAACTTGCAAATAAGCATAGTTTAGAGACCTACTTTGCTTCTTGGGCTGTACTTTTTTTTAATTGCAAGGGCAAGTCTTAAGAAATTAACCATAATCTGCTTCTGTTTGTACAGACGTCGCGTCAGTTTTGTCAAGTAGCACAGTTTATATACAGGGTGAAAAAAGTATGATGCTCATAATTTTAATGGGCAATAGTGGAGGCCTAAAACAAGTCAAAAAGTTCATATGACACATGTGTCAAAACTTGACAGATTTTTGTCAAAACGATATCAAAGTTTGAACTTTGAAAGCAAGTATTTCCGAAAACCTGAAACTTTTGTCTTAATTGCTTAACAATAGATTCATTTGCCAATTAAATAAACTAACTTTCAAATGTTTCAATCTACAAATTAAAAAAATATAAATAATTTTGATAATAATTTTTTCCCCTGTTAAAAATGTAAAAAACAATTGGCAACACAGCTACTTAGCTAGAAGCCTGTGTAGTCAGTTGTAAATACGTGTTCAACGCAGCGATATTTTTGGTTGTTTTTAAATCGGGAAAAATGCGAATATGTTATAAATTTTCAAGTGTAGTATCCAAGAGATTTAAAAACGAGATGTGTGCAACCGATTAATTATATTCTTTGAGCAAAATAAAAAAGTGCTGTTTTAAAACATAATAATTAGTGCTCCAAAAGTGAATATTTTGCCTATTTGTGGTGAGTACAATTATTTTTTAATTACGAATATTAATAAAACAATAATGTATTGTTTTTTACATAAATTTAATTTTAAATTAAATGTCAAAATAAATTGCAAGAAGCAATTTTTATTATTTGTGTATAAATAAACATCCCCTTAAAAAAGTGTAAATATGCAACTCTCGCAAAAAACGTCCGACTCGCTTCGATGAAACAGGCGCGGTGTTGTCAATTTTTTTTTAATTTTGAAGGGCCTTATTTCGAAAAGAGTTAACTTTTGACCCATGTTTTTGGCCTTTCGAATTGTTTTGAACTCCACTATCGCCCATAATGATCGTGAGCATCATACTTTTTACATCCTGTATATTTTTTGGTAGGTAAAATTTAACATCCAACCACCAGTACCATCTTTTAAAAAAAATGCATGGAACCTTTAAAACCAGAATTCATTTAAAAGTCAGTTTTTCTCTGTTTTTTATCTGAAAAAAAAATATCAAAAATATTCATTTTTTTCGTTTAAAGTGAAAAATTTTAAATTAATTGTAATTTAAACGCAAAGGTGTTTATAAAGAATCTAAAAACAAAGAAAATGCTTTTTTGTTAATCCTTGTTGGTGCATTTTTTGCAGGGAAAAGTCTTAAAAACCGCTTAAATAATTAAAGTTAAACAGTTGATATTCGGACAAATTAAAACTTTTAACATGTTGTTTAAACTGGCTAAAGGCGGGTGTTGTCTGCGGTGTGGTTTTTTAAAATCGCAGTTTAAATATTTTGCAGACATGTTTTGGATGATTTTGTATTTAAACTTAATTTTGCTATAACCTTGATATCTTGAATCCCAATAAATTTCAAAAAGTGGAAAATTTCCAAACATTGTGCATCACGCGTTATTTCGCCCTTGGGGCACAGTAGTGGGGACCGAAGCAAGCTAGGGGAATAGATATACAAATTATAGAACAAAAATATGAAAAAAGAAATACGCAGTTCCCAGGGGTCTAAAGTTGTAATAATATACTGGGTGTCCCATCTGAAAATTGAAAGTTGAGGCCGTTTCCGGTGAAACATTTTTACTTTTTATGATATCCTCAAGTTTCATTTGCGTAACTTAAAATGTGCAGAAAAAAACGAGGCTAAGCCATACCCCTGGATCACCCGGTATATGTAATTAAAGGTCGTTGCGGCTAAATTTTGACAGGCAACCCTGCTGTAATCTATTAAACTATCGTGTATCTATCATGAAAATTAACTTATATAAAAAAAAATTACAGAAACATCCGCAGATTTGCTTTGATCTCACTATAAAAATAAAAAGTAAAAACAAAAATTTCCTGAAAAAAATACGTTTTTTAACAAGTTTTGTGGAATTACCCTGCGAAATCACCTGCAACAGGTTGCTAGAAATATTCAACTTAAAGATTGTTATCGGTAAAAGTAAGTTGAGCATGAAGGTATTTACTTTTATAATTATTATTATGGTTCCGTGTGTGGGCCGTTTTCCATTTAAGCATACTAGAAAAAGTGGAAGAAATTTTTTGATCATTTTATTTGGTTCTGAAAAAATAATGTACTTCCACATTCTTTCTTTACAGAGGCGGTCTAGAGGGGATATGTTTAATGTACGAACTTCGGGGGAAAATATTTTAAATACGTAACCTGAAAATGTTTGAATATAAAACCCTTGTTTTAAAATATTTACTTATTTAATTTTTTCAAAATTATTAAGCAAAAAAATAAATGCACAAATAATTTTTTAGTTTTAAAACCTAACCAAGGGGTTTACAATCTTTAATTTAGGCTAAGGTATCAATTGTATGCTGCCCAAAATTTTTTTAAGTTTTGCCTTTTTTAAAATGTGAAACAACAAATACAATAACAATCTCCCTCTCTTCTTGTCCATAAAATTGTGCAATCATTTTAGTGATTTATTATGCACATTGACTTTTTACATGCAGCTAATTGCATTTTTAAAACATGGACAAAAGGTTGGGTGCCAATTATACACAAATTGGACAATATTCGGGCAGCTACAAGAAAAATATATCGTCTCCCTTTTGCGTTAATAAAAAACTGCAGCAGTTTATAAAAATCAAAAAGTTAGCGGGCGCAGATGGAAAAATTTCACACAAACAATCTTTCAAACAGTAAAAAACCCTTTCTTCTTCTTCTTCTTCTTCTCCTGCTCTGTTGGGCTTTTTGTGCCTAATCTCCCATTATCTTTTATACCAATCCTCCCATTAGTCTTGTTTCTTCTACAAGTCTGTATAACCCCAAGACTGGTTGGTTGATATATTCCTGTTGGCTCATTTTCGGTTGCCCAAATAATGCCTGTCTTTTGTAATTCAATGCTTCACATTCGCACAGGATATGGTAGGCTGTTTTTCCCCCCCGTCGCACATTCTGCAACTTGAGTCCCCAGTGGAGTGAGCCTATCTTGGCAGGTGTCCTCCAAAAGGATCGTGCCCTTTACAAACCCTACCGTTATGCGAAGGTTTTTCCTACTTTGTTTTGGGAGAGTTTTCCTTCGTTTTTTGGATCCCCTTATAAAGCTTTTTCAAATTAATTCTAGTGAGGTTTTCCCCAGTATTCCTTGTGTTTGTTCCGGATTCTTTCCCCCTGGTTTGCCCTCGTGTTTGGTTTTGGTCACCCAAGGGCAGGTTCTGGTTCCAAAGTATGGTGGGATGATCCCTGTCTCCAGCTCATCCGCTTTTCGGGTTTTTATTCCCGAATGTCGTGGTACCCACAAGAGAGTTACTCTGTTGCGTTCTCCCAAGACTTCTAGTTCTTTTTGGCATTCCCATGTCAGCTTGGACGTTACCTAGTGCCCCCAGTGACGCTTAGCTGTCTGTTAAAAGCATATATTTCCGTTTAAAATACAGAACTGTGTGTTCCTAGTGGAATAGAGAATTGTGAATTTCTCGTTTCACTGTACTCGCCCGCTCAGTTCCTAGTCCGATTTTGAACCATCCGATACCAGATGATGCCCCCACTTGCCGGGAAGATCGGGTTGCTGCCTCTCACTTCAGTCCCGAATTTTTACCGAAGTTTTTGTTAAATGAGTACTGGGAATCATCTGGCTTTTTTTCTCTCGTCCAGGATGTTGCCGCCAACCTGACTTTGTTTTTTATATTTTAAACCCAAACTAGCGTAGACACCAGCTGGTTTTTGTTGCAGTCGGAAATAGCTCATTCTTGCCCTCCCCATCACTATGAGGTTTGGGGAAGCTCAAGAGACACCCATTGCGTTGCGGTTGTTTTAATTGTCCTGTTATAGCTAAGCAAGCAAGTCACTGTACCTGGCAGTTCTGTAACAGTAGTTCTTTGTCCATTTTTGTCCTCAAAAGAATAACATACAAATTTTAGGGACTAATTTAAACTGTTTTCGGAAAGGGGTATTGGTTTTTTTATGGGGTAACTCTATTCATATTATTTTATGTGCGAGTATTGGGAATTTCGCTTACCGACTACTGCTATATAATTTAAGAAATTTAACATTTTAAGTAAACTTTCGCCTTTTATAAAGTTTAAAGCAAACAACAAATATAATATGTATCCGTGGTTATTAACTTGGTAAAATAAAACATTAGCTCTAAATAAATCCGGTAGCACTTAACTGATCTAATTGTTAAAATGATTTGTAACAACACGTTATATTCAATATTATTAAATTTATAAATTCTACATTGTTTGAAATAATTAAAATTTCAAGCATATTATATAACCGTGAAATCTACTACTTCAAAATATTATTACAGTAATAAAAAACCAAAAACGACCTTGTTATCGTTAATATTAAAATTGGTGCATGCTGTAAAGTAGATTTTAAAATAAGTGCCTAGTAAAAAAAAAATAATAGCCATATACATACGAATTTTGCAGTATTGTATGGTACTGTACTGTTACTAAATGATTGGTTGATGCACTATTTTGTTGGTTTTTACTACTTTTGTAAACATAAAAGTAATCAAATTACAAGATATTGTTTATTCATAGTTTTGTAATAATTCAATTCAACCTATTAAACACCTCCCTTTACTTTTGGAAGCCTAGAAAGGTTATATTTGTTTCCAAAATAAAAATTAGCAAATGGTAGTTTTTTGCGTTAAAAATTTAAATTTTAAAAAGGTTGGGATAAAATATAAATGACATTGTAAATTTTTTTTTTTGCTAAACCCCAAATAGGATAATTTTATATATAAGAAATTTTTTTATTTTTGCAATTTTTCTTATTTTTTCTTGACGTTTGACAAAAGAATTTTAAAAAAAATATTATTTTAGTATGCGGTTAATTTTTATGCTTTATGGTATCCAAACTTGGTTATGAATATATTGACTGTAACCAGAATACGCAAAATACCAATTGACCTGAAACATAAATTAATTATCTGATTTTATTATTATGGGAAAATGATAATCAAGATTAATTAAAATTAACAAGCTGGTTAGAAGGTTGTGTTAACAAATTGTGGTCCCGTTAAAAGTGTAAAAAATATAAATAAAAACATCTAAAGCAACACAAGTTCCCATTTAAACCAAATTCAATAAACAAGCCTTTTAGGAGGTTAAAAAATAAAAAAAATAAATAAATAATAAGAAACATTAAATAAACATAAAGATGAAATTAAACTTCCTATATATATATATATATATATATATATATATATATATATATTATATATATTATATTATATATATATATTATATATATATATATATATATAAATATATATATATATATATATATATATATATATATATATATATATATATATATATATCTATATATATATATATATAATATATTATATATATATATATATATTATTAATATATAATATAGTATATATATAATATGTATATATATATATATATAATTTTATATATTAATATATATATAATAATATTTTATATATATATTTTAATATATATATATATTATATATATATATATATATATATATATATATATATATATATATATATATATATATATATATATATATATATATATATATATATATATATATATATATATATATATATATATATTAAAAAACCTACAACAACAGTATTTTATATTATTTACATTTTGAATGCAATGGCAAAGCACAGTTACCTCACAACAGGTTAAACTAATAAAATAAATGTTCTACTCCAATTCTTGACAACGTTATAACAAATGGGATTGTTGAACGTACTAGGAAATCTTAATTTAACAGATCTAATCTTATTAAATTTCGTTGTACAGTTAAACGACAAGAGATATTATATGCAATTAATGAGATTTAGCAATGTCCGTTTTCGCGCAGACATCCCGAAAATTTAAGACTTATTCAAGACAACCATGACATTTACTTGTATGCTATTGAATATATACTTTAAAAAGAAACTATAACGTTAGGGGGACTTTATTGTTTTATACGTTAAACTGACCCTATTTAAAAAACTGCGAAGTGCTACCATTTAAAGAGGTGCATTTTTGGGTATATTTGTGCACTTTTTAGTTTTTTAATTTTAACTCATTTTATGCGCTTTTTGGACACATACGTTACCAAAAAAGTTGTTTAAAATTAAATTTTCTATCAAAATGTCAGCTTTTAGAACCCAAAAAATTTTTATTGACAAAAATAATATTCAAAAAACAAAGAAAAGAGGCCCAAAAATGATTTTTTTTTAAATTTTACCCTATAATTTAGTGAATTTGAGTATAGGTATTGCTCCACAGAAAAAAAGCTATTACAATGTTTCTAAACACGGTTTTGGTAAAATCGTGGATTTGTTGTAACCGAGATATGGTTTTTCAAATTGGGCGACTCTCACCCTTTTTTGTACTATTATTGTTCTTTGCTCAAGCTTTATTTTATAATTTTTTTTCCTGTCGATTTTGGTAGACACAATATGACATAAAAAAGAAAGCCTAATTTGTTTATTTTAAAATGGTGCCTGTAAAAAGTGTGTTGGATTAATAGTAACTTAGATATGTTTTTTTCTAAGCTTTACCGTTTATTTTAAAATTTTATCAATAGGCTACTTTTTTTGCCACCTTTACTGTTATACCAAGTATTTTTTATAATAAAAGGTACAAATTATGTTTTATTAGTAGTAGATCATTATTTTATAACAAAAAAACTTAGGCAGGATTAAAAAATAAAAATTAAATTAAAATCTTCTTTATGAAAAACCTATTACGTACTATTTGTTCGTTCTGCTGACTAAATTTGTTTATTTACATGTTTAGATATTAAAATTATTTACTAGACTTTCAATATTTGTATAAATATCTTGGTCAGTACCTTCTTGAACATCTTCTTCTGATAATTTAGTTTATTTATCTCAAAAATAAAAAATAATTGACATTTTTAGCACAAGTTTTCATAGCTGGGATAAAGCAGGAAACTTTTCTAAATGAGCATCATAACATGGAAGGTAACTAGCAGACCATTATGTGTATATTGCTTTGTCCAGGCCATCAATAAGTGAAGAAGCTGGGATTCCATATAGTCAAAAAATATGAATAGAAATGACACAGGACACCCCCTTATACTATGACTCCCCCTTGAATTCAACACAACTTTTAATTTGATCTTAAATCATATCCTAATACCTTAGATGAACTATTAGTCACTAATCTATTTAGAAGATAAACCCATCTTGGCGATTTAATTTCGTATGAACGTTGGCATGACGTCACCGATGACAAAATTCTGCTTTCGGTTGGGAAACAGTGTTTTAAAGCCTTTTTTAAGTTTATTGTATTTTTGGATTACTTAATCCATCTAACATCTAAACAGAAATCGGAATGCCATATTTAAAATCCGTTTCTGGGGGGAAAACAAAAAAAAGAAAGGAAAATGTGGGGGAAAATTTGTCAAAGATGGGGGTCAGGGGGAGAGATAGGCTTATCTCATGCGCGTGGGGGTTTTTTTTCTCCGAGTAATAGTATCAGGGGTTTGGTCTTCAACTTTAAATTTTTTTTTTTTTCAAATTAAAAAAATTTAGTTAAATTACTATATTCTGTTATTGGGGAAATTTATATTAGGGGAAATTTTTAAAATAGAAAAGAAATTATTTTTAAATTCTCACCTTATTAAAAAATTCCTTAAATCATTTTAGATTTTATCAAAAATTTATAAAAAAGATGAAACGGTTTTTTTCCCTAAAAAAAAAAAAAAACTTTTAAACCCATTAAATACATATCGAGATACAGATGTTTATGAAACAACTACTATCTTATATTAATAAATTCTTTTGCACTTCTTATCTATAATTATTGTAACCGAGATTTTACAAGAACGTCAAGACTAATTAATATGAAAATTATGATAGAAATCACGCGGATTTAATCAGTTTCATATCACCTAGAAGCCTATAAATTCTATAAAAAGAAAATAAATAAATTTACTAATACCGGGTGATTCCCCACATGTAATATTTGTATTTTTCAAGTTAAAAAATAAATTTTTTATGTGTATTTTGGAAACATCTGTACCCTAAATACCGACTTTGTGGTACAAAATTATTTGCTATAAAATATTTTTTTGGATAGACTTATGAGCCACCCTCATTCATTTGAAAAAAAGAACTTATTACCATAAATAGGATTTTGCAAACTTTTACTCCATCTGGAAAAACCGTAAAAAAAACAAAAGACGATTAAATTCATTTTTCCGTGGCTTCCGGAATTAAAGTTAACCGTTTTAACGTATTTCCAGCACTGTTTATTAAAATTTTAAAAAATAAGTATTTTACAGCAGAAATGTTAAAAAAAAATACATATAAGGTGTCTTTATATTTAAAATGTCATATCCTATTGAAATAAAAGAAAATATATTGGTGGTGCCATTTAAACATTAAAAGTACTATATCATTTCCGGTCAAACCGGAAATCATATCAAACAATTAAATAGGTCAAACAATGCCTATTTATGTTAAATATCGACATATATTTTTTTAAATTTTAAAAAATTAAAGTTTTACAGGAGGAAACCACCTTTTAGAAACATCCAATGTATTAAATTTAATTTAAAATAAAACACTCGGTGTGTGTATTAGTTAACTAACAAAGAAACAAATTAAGTGCATAAAAACAAAGGAATTTGGGTAATAATTTTTAGAAATGCAACCCTGTTGAGATCAATAGGCAAAAAACTAAGAAGTAAATCTTTTGCTGTGTGGAAAATGGCTACTAATTTTAATATTTATTTTTTAATCTGACTTTTCAAACAGCATCTATTTTAAGTTGCTTTTAAAGTACAAAATATTACTTTGGTAATGGGTGAAATAACTTACTATTATAAATAGTAAGAGCAAGATCGAGAGACACTCCTTTACATAAAAGATATGTGTCAATATCTTAGTAATAGAGAGGTCCCGAACTTCCCGCTTTCTTCGTTCCCTCATCCCTAGAGTGTCAAGACTATGGAACCTGCTGCCCGCAGAAGATTTTCCTTCTACCAATCTCCAAATATTTAAGTCCCGTGTGAACAAACTCCCTCTTCACCACACCCACGATGGTACGTGGACTATCCGAGATTTTAAAAAATAATAATTATAAAAAATAAATTTAATATGATTATAAAATTTATAACAAAGTAATTAAAAGAAGTATTATATTATATAACACAGGTTCACAAAAAAAGTGGTGTGTGCTGGGTGTCAGACTGGGTATTTCTGGCGTATTTTTTTTCGCTGAACACAAATCTGAAATCAAAATTGGGGGTTAAACAGAAAAAAATCGAGAAAACCCACAAAAATCGACAGAGTACATTTACCGGCAGAAACCTGCTACCTCGGAATGTTTGGACTTCGTTTATATAAACTATAACAGATACAAAAAAAAAATATAAAACCAAAAAAAAGAGCTTCTCAAATTGTCTACAAAAAAAATATATAAACATTTTTAATAAGATAAATAATAAAGGAGACATAAACGAAAATGTAATTTTGACAACAAATTTCACTCCAATATAGGAAAAAAATGTAGTTTTGTTTTTTTTATATTATAAGTCATTTATTTATTTTAATCCGAAATGACTTAAAATTTGCAAAAAAAAGAAAAATAAAAATAAATAATTTTCAAATTTTTTTCAGTAGTAGACCTTGAAAAAATCCCCAATTAAATTTCGCTTTTTTTTTAAAATTAAAAAAAACTAAGAAAAATAAAATTGTAAAATTTTGGGGCCCCCCAAAAAGAGGTTTTCTAAAAAATACATTTGGGTTTATGTTCTAGAAAGTTTTGTATATCTTTTATAGATTTTAAAATATTGACGTTTTATATTTTATATCAAAAAATCGTCAATATCTGAAATAACTCCTTTTCCCGTTTATTTGGTGTTTGGTGAAAAAAAAAATACTCCAGAAAATCCTAGTCCGACATCTAGCACACACCACTTTTTGTTGTGGGCCTGTGTAATCTAAAAATCAATAAACTTAAAAAAAATAGCACTTAAATTTACAACTTGTCACAATTTACCTTCCGGTTAAACTTAACATGTACAGGGTCTTTGATTATATTTACGTGGCTTCTGGGGCCTTTATTTTTAAAGACATAAAAAATGTTTACTATAAAAATTGTAGGATTTTTTTTTCATATTATGTTTTGAAATTATCATTTAAAAAATACCGCAATAAAAAAATGGAAAAATATAGACAACTTCAACTTTTTAAATGAAACACCCTGTATATTATGCGCTACAACAAAAGATCTTTTTTTTCTGATTTCAAATATATATACATTGATGATATTTGGATGAACCATTTTTGAGATATTTAAGCTTTAAATATAAATAAATTACAAAAAAGTTTCATATTAGTATCAAGAAAGGCATGGAAACAATAGAATTGTTATGTTGCAGAATTTGGTGAGGGTTTTCTCTGGACCCATAATGTTAATTTTTGTGATTAAACATTCCTGCTAAAGTGAAGGAAGACTTGTCGGTGAATAAAATTTTATTTAAAAACTTTGGATCCTGCTGCATAAACCTAGCTATTTCCAATATTTCCAATGCATACTTAGGTAGGTCCTGCATGTTTTGTTCAGGAAGGTTCTGAACGGACATAAATTTATAAGGATAAAATTTGTAAAATTTTAAAGTTAAATAAATTTTATAATATGTTTTATTAAGTTTAGATGCCGCATCCGAGATTGATATTTCAGGATTTTCTAAAATTATTAAATGTATTTAGTGCAAGTCCAATATAAAAAGTATAATTATTATCATGAAAAAACGAGGATATCCAAAACCTTGTTTTCATGTCGTGCTGCAGGCCTTTTCTTCATTTAAAAGCTTTTTCGTTCAATATACTTTTTTACTATGTATTTAATAGTATCTATAGATGGTACCCGTTGTTAAGGATATAATAAGTAATATTCCCTTTGCACTGTCGTCACATTATTATTGTTACCATAAAAAAGACGCATAATAAAGATTTTTGTTCTTCTGAATAGCCCATCGACAAAAAAGCAATACAAACTACTTTTAATAGTTAAAATGATAAATTTCAACTTTTTACAATATTAATACGTCAAATTTATTAAAACAATTTTATTGTTTTCATAGCTTTCTTGATACTAATATGATTTTTTTTTCGATTAATTTATATTTTAGGCTTAAATATCTCAAAAATGGTTCATCCAAATATTTCATTAATATATATATATATATATATATATATATATATATATATATATATATATATATATATATATATATATATATATATATATATATATATATATATATATATATATATATATATATATATATATATATGAATATTATGTCAGGAAAGAAGATCTTTTATTATACGCATAATATACAGGGTGTTCCATTTAAAAAAGTTGAAGTTGCCTATATTTTTCCATTTTTTTATTGCGATATTTTTTTGATGATAATTTCAAAAGATAATATGAAAAAAACCAAATACTTTTATATAAAACATTTTTTTCTGTCTTTAAAAATAAAGGCTCCAGAAGCCACGTAAATATAATCAAAGACCCTGTACAGACACTAATAAGAAGATTACTATAAAAAATAAAATATGCAGAAAGATAAGGCATCCACAGTCACCAGAATATCATCAGTCTTAGTACTAAGTAGATGCCTGTTTTTCATATGTTCAACCCCTTTTCCCTCAGTTCCGTCAACGATATTCAAGTACCAAAATATGTAATTACTCCATTTCATTGCAGTTTTAGACAACGCAGTAGTGATACTACTACCTTTGCACTCTGCACTATTCTCATTAACGTCTAGGTAATGTCAACCAGGCAGGACTTGCAGTTTATTGTGGAATCCGACGTAGCTACTTGAAGAAATCCAGGAAGAAATAATTAAGCTACAAAATAGCGTATTATATTGTATATTCACTTTACTTAATGGGAGGGATGATAACGTGAGTTTTAAAATATATTGGTGTAAAAATGGAATTTCAGGCACTCGCATACAGGCGACGACATGCGTGTAGCCAATGTAGAAAGTAACAATAGAGCAACAGCCATGTTAATAATTGGGCTCAAAAATCGCATTTGTTAATTATGTGGTAGTAGTAACTTACGAGGTGAAGCAATCAAGATTGTGGGAGAGGTAATGTATTTGGGTATCATGCTCTGCTAGATTATAAACTTACCTGAAACCAACATTTTCAGAAAACAAGAAAAAAAGCGAAGATGACTCGTATGTTAATTAGACGCGCTCCTGGGAAAACATGGGGCCTTAAACCAAACGTGGTTTATTGGTTATACACCATGGTGGTAAGGCCTATGAGAACATACGCATCACTGGTACGGTGGACAGAACTGCTGTTACAGAACTGGCCAAGGTACAGAGACTTGCTTGCTTAGCTAAACAGGAGCAATTACAACAACACCAACAGCAGCCATGGAGAGTCTCTTAGACCTTCTACCACTTAACCTTATAGTGATGGGAAAGGAAAAATGGGCTACTTCCGACTGCAACAAAAACCAACTGGTGTCTACGCTAGTTTAGGACACAATAAAAAGTCAGGTTGGCGGTGATTCCCCAATACTCATTTAACAAAAACTTCGAGGTAAAAATTCCAGATCGAAGTGAGTGGCAGTAACCCGATCTTCCCGGCACAGTTGGAGACATCATCTGGTATACGAATGGTGCCAAAACCGGGCAGGGGACTGGAGCGGGCGTGTACAGTGAAATGAGGAATTCACAATTCTCCATTTCACTAGGAACACACAGTATTGTATTTCAACCCCAAGATGACGTCCAGGCTGATATGGGAATGCCAAGAAAAACTGGAAGTCCTGGGAGAACGCAACAGGGTTTTTGTGGGTACCAGGACATTCGGGGATAGAAAGCAACAAAAAAGCGGATGAGCTAGCAAGATATGGATCATCCCCACCATGCATACTTTGAACCAGAACCTGCCTTTGTAGTGAACAAAACTACAGCACGAAGGCAAAGCAGGGAATGGAACCGAAACAAACACGAGGAATAATGGTAAAACCTTCATAAGGGACTCATCCAAAAGAACGAAGGAAAAACTACTAAGACAAAGTAGAAAAAGACTTCGCCTAACAGTAGGGTTGCTAACAGTGCACGATAACCTAAGAGGATACCTACACAAGATAGGCTCATACAATGGGGACAGAATGTGCGACGATGGGGAGAAATAGCCTACCATATACTGTGCGAATGTGAAGTGTTATATCACAAAATGCAGGAATTATTTGGGCAACTGAAAATGAGCCCACAGGAATATATTAACCAACCAGTCTCGAGATTATAAAAATTTGTAGAAGAAACAAGACTTAAGGGAGAATTGGTATAAAAGACAATGGAAGATTAGGTACAAAAAGCCCAATGGGCTGCGCTGCCGGTAGTGAATTAAGACGGCTCCCAGGAAGAAGAAGAAGAGATGTGGTAGTAGTAAGTAGTAGTACTGTAGTTTAATATTTGTTTTTACTGTTTTATTTTATTATTCATTAAAGCCATTTAACCAACAAGAATAATAATGAGGGCAATTAGGGATCGAGGTCATTTAACGCACGAGCCTAGCGAGTGCAAGGGTCGAGATCCTTATCTGTCAATTAATGGCTAAGTCATTACAATATTTTTTTGGCGATCGTTTTGATATTTAATTGTAAAAATCATAATTTTTCTTGAATTTATTGCGAGATTTATCTCACCTTAGGCAACCAACTTGACAGATGTTTTAAAGGTTGTTATTTGAATGACAAGTTATAAATAGACTAAATGTTTAGATTTGTATAATTTGTAATCGTTGATTAATACAAAATCATGCATTAATGAGGGCTATTAATGAATAATTTTGTATACCCTTATAATACTTGTAAAAAAGCAACCGCCAAAAAAACATTTAAAATGATATTTAATTGTTTTAATCGCTCTTGGTTACAAACACAAGGGGTCCGTGGCAAATTTAATATTTGCTTCAGTGGTCTACACTTAATAAAAGGTTAGGAACTAAGACGTTTAAGTAAAATATAACCATTTAATATACAAAAAGCTTTTAGAGGTTTGAGGAGTTTAAGAAAGTTCAGCTGTAAATTTATAATTACAAGGAGCATACGTACAGGATTATAATTATGAATTTACTAATTTCAACATAAGTTTAAGGGAAGTTGTTTCATGATCCCTATTAATTCTAAGACGTATTATGGCCCTCCAGTTCCGCCACTGAAAATTGTCTTAAATACTTAAGCTTCGTGTAAACCGTTAGCACACGGGAAGTGTTCTTTTATTCTCTTATTTGTAAATATAATAACAATGTTATGTTCATCGCGGCATAAAAGAAGCAGCAAAATTATAAATTGCTATAGACAGGATGTTTATCTCGCGTTGAAAATTGGATGCATAGAAAATGCAAATATATTTTATTATATATGTACGGACATGTTGATGTTGATTTATCTGATGATGCGATCCTTAACCTAATAATTGCTGAAATAATCTATTATAGAGCCAGATAGGCAATCACCTATGCAAACTGTCTTGATATCAAAACATTGGTTTTAGTAATATAATGTTCTTAATTACTATTATTTGGAGGCTTATCGGACGGGAATTACTTAAGAATGTTTTGGCTCGTTGGTAATTTAAAATTGTTTTTTAACTGTAGGGAAAAAATACCTCGGAGTTATGTAAGAGCATATAATTGAATGATAGTGAGAAATGAAGATGGTAATAACAGGGAAAGTAAAAAAGATACTTGCTTTAAAAAGTCCCTATTGAGTACATGCCAAAGAATATTGTGCAATAGGACCTCCTTGATCCTGGTCCCGGGGTATAAAGACCGTGTGTGCATAGCCCTATTGATCTTTATGTAATTTTACAAGTTGTTTTTATATAATTACAATATACGTAAAAATAAAAAATGTTTTGTAAAACGTACTGCACAGTACATTCCACAATTATTCGTTGATTTCTCGTTTTACCTGCTACTCTTAGTTGTATAACTCAATAAACTTTGGGTACCCGCATGTAGGTCCGCACTTAAAATTTATTATTGTACCTACTTTTTGATATATTATGTAGGTTAAAGGCAAGTTGCAGGAGTTCAATATAAAACAGAGTCTTTTTATCATAGTTCATTAGTCGTTTGGAGTTTGTCAAGGTATTTTCGTGTGTATTATTAAGCGTCCAAAATAGCTAACCTAAACTATTGATATTAGTAGGTAATCAGGACCTGTATCATTTCAAAAGATGCGGTGCCTACACAATAGATATTTGTCAGGCAACTTATTTATGACTAGGTTTTCCACTGAGATTGTCAACCACTGTAGTTCGCATACTGTCAATCAAGAAGCAAATTCTGAAGATGCCAACCGCTCGTGTTGGCGAAACGTCAAGTCAACTAGACAATCGACGCCGGCCTAACAGCCCAAAAACCTTTGAAATATTAGACATTCGGATAACAGATTTAGCCTTTGTGAAGTGTCACAAGATAAAACAAATCAAATACCACCTTAGTAAAGCTAAGCGTCCACTAGGCGGAAGGACCGGGTCGCATCGCATAGCAGAAAATGTAACAATTGCGTTTATTAGCGACGGATTGAGGCGGACGAATGCGAGCGGATTTGTCATCCATCGCAGCATTTGAAGTTTTGATCCCCGCGAGAAGGATAGTTCTGACGAAGAACTTTTTTTATTTCAAATATTGTATGAAGGAGAAGAGAGAAGCCAGAAGAAGAAACGACGGCGTAAGCGAAAACATAGGTTCTGGGTACAAGATATAAATAAGAAAAGGAAATCTTATGGCAAGTTCCATCATCTGTTTTCTGATTTAAAAAAGAGTGCAGAAAAGTTATTCACGTACTTTCGAATATCATATGAAAAATTTGAAGAATTACTCAGTTTACTGCACGAGGATTTATTAAAACAAACAACTCATTTTCGAAGTCCAGTGAAACCAGAAGAACGTTTAGCGATTTGCTTAAGGTAATGAAATATTTTTTTATTATCTACATTTTTATTAACTTGCTTTCATTACAAAACAAAAGTAAACTCATAAAAATAGAAAAACCTAAGCTAGGTAACAACAAATTAATAATGATACGAACTCGTTTTAATCGTTAGCCTTTAATTTTCGCCTTGGAGAGAAAACATTGAGAAGAATCGTTTATGAAACTTGTACAGCGATATGGAAAAAACTTAAAATGTCCATTTCCACTGGGGGAGAATGGAATCATATAACAACAGAATTCTGGAAAAAGTGAAATTTTCCAAATTGCATCGGTGCGTTGGACGGAAAGCATGTTGTTATCCAAAGTCCAGCACATAGCGGCTTAAAATATTTTTGTTTACAAGAAAACTTTTTCAATTATGTTGTTCGCTTTAGTTAACGCCAATTACAGATTTACAATATGGATATAGGAGGACTAGGTAAAAATTCAGACGGGAGTATATTTGCAACCCAACCTTGGAAAAGCATTGACAGATAATAAATTGAATTTACCTGGTGACAAGTCCTTTCAAGGGCTGAAGACGATTCTCTACCTCATGTTATAGTTACTGATGCAGCATTTCCTCTAGGAAGGCACTTAATGAGACTTTATCCTGGTAATCAAAAGACGAAGAAAAAAAAATCAATTACAGATTGAGTAGAGCACGTCGCGTAAGTGAGAATGCCTTTGGGATATTGACGAAAAGGTTTCGTATATATGAGAGACGTTTATCAATGTCTCCTGAGCATGTAAATATTGTAGTAGCAGCTACGTGCTGTTTGAATAATTTTCTAATCAATAGCTCGCCAAACTGGTTATATGAAGAATCAGAGGAGAGTCATGTAAACGAGGGATTGAGAAATTTACGTCCAATGGGAGAAATGCAACTTAAATTGCACTAGGAATTGAGAAAAAACCAAAGATATTTCCTATCAGATATGGGTTCCCTGCCGTGGCAATGGAATGTTGTGCGGACAGGCTTCCATCACATTGAAAACAATAATTAGTTATTCATCACTTATCTCATTTCTACACTACTGTTTATTATTTTATAAATATAACCTATGGTACTTCCGAGATTGTTTCAATATTTCTCCTTTTCTTGCCATATATTTTTTCTTCGTTGCTCATCATGATATCTATGATCTCCATTATCGTAGATCTCTTTGTATTGTGACACTAATTAAATTAATAATTCTTTATTCATTTTGAAAATTATAATAACAGGATGCTGAATATACAAATTTCGCCACTAAATTATGCGATACCATGCGAGCGCACTGCGTCTACTGGGAAGCGGAGGTCGGGACTCGTCGCAGCGTTTGCATAAATCCGCCTGGCGACCAATTCAGCAGGCCGTTCCGTCGCGCCCCGTGCAACTCCACAACCAGTGGACGCGGTTCCATTTGATTCTATGATAGGCGGATTTTCTGCGATACGATGCGACCCGGCCCGTCCGCCTAGTGGACGCTTAGCTTAAAAGCGGAGAGACACAGTCTGTACGTTGGTTAGGAACTGAATCATCGTGGACTGCCCAAATAAAAAAATAGCATATATACCTGCTGCGTTTGCCAATGACGTCAAATAATACGCAACCAAATATCGATCCACCTTAAAGCGTTCCGTATCAATTGCAGGATTGCGTTAAGGTAGGGTATGTTCTCTGATAAACGATAATTGCAGCATATTTTACAGTATTTGCGTAATCGAATTATTCATTAGTTTAAGGATAAAGGCTCTCCGGTGTAATAAGTTTTACAGCCAATTAGAAGAAAAACTATTTTTAGAAATTAATCTCAATGTCCCCACAACCCAACCTCTGTGTTCGCACGTCGTTGTCGTGGTTGGGCCCAGTAGGATCTTTTGAAACATGTGCTATAGAGTTGCTGGTTATCGGCAACTCTTGTTGCCTCCGTATGGAACGGGATCCGAAGCTAAGACGAACACAAGGCTTAACTCAAGGTGTTAGCAAACCGTGCTGATGAGTGAATGATATCCTGTGCCTTAAACAGGGCTCCAACGGTGCCTCTGAGAACAGGGCCCCTCTCAGAGATCTGCCTTACTGCGGTAATGGGCTCTCCGGGGATATTACTTCCCTAGCTCCAAACAGAAAGCGGACAGACAGAACCGCTTTTATAGAAAAAAAAAAGTTACAAAGGTGCGTTCGTTTCGAAAGGTGCCCCTGAAGTCACAGGCGCCTGTTTCCCGGGAAAGGGCTAATCCATCCCGAACAAACAGGTGTTTAGAAAGGGATCCCTGAATCCAAACAGAAGGCGGACAGAACCACTTTTTGTGAGGAAAAGGGTTCCCTGGCTTAACAGGAAACGGGTAGAACCGTTTTTATATGGAAAGGCCGGAGAGACGGCCTCAGAAAGAACATCTGCTTCCTGTAACAAGGACCTAGTAGCTACCCACGTCACAATACCAGGAGAGCAGGGCATGGCGGATCTAATCGTCTGCTCGTCATACTTGCCAGAAGACAGGTACACTAGAACACATATTGTGCTCGTGTCCGGTAGCGACACGAGTAAGAGTAGTTGCATGAACTCACTCCCAATCTGATATCGGATTCATTAGAAGTCTAATCCTATTGGGATAAATATAAAAAGTTGTGAGCTACAATAGACCGAGTGGTCGCGGTGAAGGGCGTAAAAAGTCTTTAAACCTACCTACCTACCAACCCCCTCGCCAACCCCATGGTAGAAGTTGGACTAAGAGTAACGATTTGTCACCAACTCAGTATTGCTTGTAGACGTAGCGCTTGCATTTTATATAGAAATAAAAAAAAATAAGCTTAAATTGTATTGCATTGGTTAATGTGCAAGTGTAGGTCAAAACTGCATTTAAATCAACAGAAAATAAGCTAAAAAATATATATAAAAAAATATCAAAAAATAATTTAAATTAAGGTTTAAATTTAATACCAATAACATATGTATATGTTCAATTAACTGCAGAAGTAAATTGGATTATCTAGAAAAGATAAATTAAAATTTGTATGGTTTAAATTTAATAGAATATTATTAAATATAAAATAATACTAACAAAAAACATGTATTAACCATTAAAAAAGTAAATAATAAAAAAAAAAACATATCACAGTAGTGACTGGATCACAACCATTTTAAAACTTTTAAGCACGGACCATATTAAAAAAAATATTATAAACATAAAATCAATGCCTTTTCTTTTTTGAAAATTTTTAACTTGCTCTGAATTAAATGTAATCTAAAACTTAGTTTGCTTTAAAATACAGGGTGGCCGGCCATATTTTGACCCATTTTAATCGAGGATAACTTTGGAACAAATAAAAGTATCAAGATGCGGTTTTTGCAGATGCACTTATATTTCTTTAAAGTTTATTCTCGTACCTTCACAATTTTATTGTGACATTCCATTAGCTCAAAAACAAAATGGCCGATTTTCCATTATAGGACAACTATGTTAATTTAAATGGAACACCCTGTATATGTTTCTATATTTTCAAAACGTAATCTTTCCCCTTTAAAAAAATGTAACACAAGCTATGGTTATCTCAAAAAACAACGTATTTATTGACCTTCGAAAAATTGACTGCATGCCGACCAACAATATTATTTAACAATTAAAATTTGCTTCATATGTTACAAAAAGGATCGCCAAAGGTTTAGGTTATTCACAAAATAATAGTTACAATAAGGTTACATTACTTTTTAAAAAACTACTGTAAATGTTGAAAATCCCTTCCGCCGACTTCGACGCACTTATTTAAATTCGAAAAAAACTTATTAAAACTATTGACTAAAAATTCTTCAGGAATATTTTCTATTATGTTTCGGATATTAATTTTTAATTGCTCTAAATTTTGGGGAAGTGGACTATAACACCTCTCTTTCACATATCCCCACAGAAAAAAATCTGGAACAGTCAAATCTGGTGAACGAGGTGGCCAGGAAATAGGGCCTCCTCTTCCAATCCACCGGTTTCCAAAAACGTTGGTCACGTTGGTAATGTTAGCATAATGTGGTGTAGCCCCATCTTGTTGAAAATAGACGAAATTCAATAGATTTTCTTCTTGCAATTGGGGATAAAAAATATTTCCAGCATATCAACGTAAGTCCAAGAGGTTACAGTTGGTTCATGAAAAAAAATGGCCCATAAATTTTTTGCTTTGACATACCACACCAGACTGTGACTTTTGGCGAATCTCTAACGTGTTCGTTATATTGTCGAGGATTTTCTGTTGCCCAAAACCTGCAGTTATGCTTATTTACTTTTCCATTGAGGTGAAATGTGGCTTCGTCTGACAATTAGTCTATCCAAAAAATGTATATTGTTCCTTACTAAATTTTGAATTCTCTGGCAAAATTCCACCCTTTGTGGAAATTCAGTTTCTTTCATTTCTTGTAACATTTGAATTTTGTATGGCTTTAAGTTCTTTTTTCATGATTTCTTGTACTGTAGTTTTAGGAATATGGACTGAACTTGAGATTTTTCTTGTTGACAATGTTGGATCTTCCTGAGTTATCTCCAGAATTTGTAACGTTTTATTTAGCAAATTCTCATTGTTTACTAATTTCTTTTTACGGGCTAAAGATCCTGTACTCCAGAATTTTCTGTACCAGATTTTAATTGAATTTTTTGTGGGTGGAACTTTATTAAACATGTTTCTAAATCTTTGCTGGGTTTCTTTTACTGATTTGGTTTCGGCAAACATAATAACACATTTTCCTTTTTCGCTTTACGAGAACATTTTGCGCTTCCTAATTAAAATAACTTGTCAAAAATTACCAACAATGGCTGACAATGAAGCTTGTTGCTGTTATGGAAACGAGATAACTTTGTTTCCAAGGGACTTTTCAAAAATCCTTTTAAAATAATATTCCTATTCGACATACAGTCAATTCTTTTGGAGGTCAATAAATGCGTTATTTTTTAAATAACCATAGCTTGTGTTACATTTTAAAGGGGAAAGATTAAATTTTAAAAATATTGAAACATATACAGGGGTTCCATTTAAAATAACAAAGTTGTCCTATATCGGAAAATAGGCCATTTTGTTTTTGAGCTAATGGAATGTCACATAAAAATGCTAAAGATACGAGAATTAACTTTAAAGAAATATAAGTATATTTGCGAAAACCGCATCTTGATATCTTTATTTGTTCAAAAGTTATTCGCGATCAAAATGGGTCAAAATATGGGCGGCCACCCTGTATAAAAAAAAATCCCAATTAAATTAGACATATTTTTTATAATCCGCAATGTAATTTTTACTGCAAATAAAAAAAAATTGACAACAAAATGTCCGGGTCTATTTAAAAAAAGTATGCATCTTTAAAAAACTCTTTTTTTATTTTTAAATATTAAATAAAATTATTATTTAAACATGAATTTAAAATTTTAAACAAAATATCAGCCCAATGTGAGAAAAATAGAAGAAAGGAATATCTGAAAATAAGTTAAATATTAAAAGTAATGTAAGAAACAAACCCTAAAACGTGAGTTTAAAACCAAAGCACATAAAAAAGTATTTCAATAGTATGGTGAAAAGGACTTTGATCGTATAGATCGACGTAAGTAACACAAAATTGAAATTAAATTTGTTAACTTAAGACTTTCTAAAATTATCAACACCAGCTACTAATGTAAATAAGACAAAAATTCCGGTAGATCACTTCAAATAATTATTTACCTAAAAACTTTATATTTTAAACCTATACTTTAATGGAATATTTTTTTCAATTACTGGTGGTTTCTCTTTGACTGCCAAAATTAATTGAATTAAAATAAAACCACAAGAACTGTTACAATTGTGTTTTTTAGTTATTTGATTTATTATAGGAAAATAATTTTTACACCTTTGACACAACATTTTTATATTAGGTACATTCTTCAAATAACCACCAGTGTTTAAAAAAAAACATATAATAACTTTCTATATCTACACAATAAAATAATTTATAACAATCGTGTTAATAAAAATTTTATAAACTAGTGATTATACAACGATAAAAAATCAATAAGAATAGTTAAGAAAAATGATTTCTCTTATGCGTAACAAAAGGGAAATTAGTTATAATGTATTCTTAACTAATTAAGTGAAATTTTCGCATGAGCGATTTTTACGCATCTATACGCATGTAATTTCTTTGAATGTAGGGATAATAAACAAAGGAGTTAACGAAATTAAATCAATTTTCTAATTTGATATACTTAGTTGGATAACAATGTTAAACCTTCTATTGGGTACGAAAAATTTGTCCATCACAGACATGTGCTAAACAATCGCAAGAATTGCATTTGTAAGGGAAAATCTACCGGAAGGCCTACTCTGCTTACCGAACCTGTTTTTTATTATAAACATGTAGGAATGGAGCACAGTTCCAACAAATCGGTGGAGAAGTTGTCCAAGGGTGGTAAACTTAACAAGGAGTGCTCGATTTTTACTATTTGTCCGCAGATATAGGTTATGTTTGGACGTCACCCGTTTGCCCATTTTGCCCAGAAGGTAGATTTATTTTATTAATTTTTGTTAAATAAAAAACAAACAGGCAAACGGATTATGTCACAAATACCGAATTGACATTTAAATTGGCGTATATGGGCTTAAATGGGATCGAGCACTCCTTGTTAAGTTTATCACCCTTGGAAGTTGTCTACTCGGACCGGTAGGATACTATTTTAAATAAAAACCCAATATTTTTTCTACCTAAATCGATCAAATTAAATTATTGACAAACAACAGGCTCAAAATTAAATGCATACAAAAATTATCCAAAAAGGCTGAAAAATAATAAATGGTAAATTTTTAAACCTTAAAAAACAAATGTTTTAACATTTAAAAATCGATTTTATATCGATCGATCGATTATATATATTTTATTACATTTTGTGAAACCTCTGAATAGGCAACCCGCAACATTTTTGGTCACGTGGTTTACGGGTATTAATATAGATTCTCTTCTTGTCTCTCTCTCTCTCTCTATATATATATATATATATATATAATATATATAATATTATATTATATATATATATATATATATATATATATATATATATATATATATATATATATATATATAGATATATATATATATATATATATATATATATATATATATATATATATATATTATTATTATTATTAATACATATATATATATATATATATATATATATATATATATATATTTTTATTTTATATATATATATATATATATATATATATATATATATATATATATATATATATATATATATATATACACATCAGATAATAAATAACAAAAATAAAACCATGCAATACAAAAAAAAAATCAAAGAATGTTATTTGTAAAATCTTTTAAAAATAATGTAAAAAATTTGTATTGGCTTAATGAATAGAAAACATTAAAAATATTATAATAAATCACAGAATTTTACAAAAAATAAAAATTAGTTCATTTGTAAAAATCACAAGGTAAACTTGACTCCTTTCATTATTCTTGCAAAGAAAACTTAAATAAAAACGTACAATAAAAGAAAATGTTTTATATTTTAAAATAATGATAACTGCGCAGCTTGAACATCTTTTTATTAAAATAATACTAAAATGATTTTTTTAAGACTTTTTAAGACCTTAAAACTAATTAGCTTAAAACCCTTTTCCGTTTTTAAAAATTATAAATGTCCCTGTCACAATAAATAAACCTTTTATCTGTGATAATATAACATAAATTTAAAAAATCCTTCCAAAATTTTTGCAAATTTTTGAGTGTTGTTTAGTTTTGCCATTTTAAAGTTTAAGTAATAGTGCTGAAGTGTTATAATTTTTTTTAATATTAATAAAAATAACTTCTTTAAACTAAATTTCGTACCTTTGTAAATCTTCCAAACCTCATTTATGTGTTATCATAGTCAATTACGAAAAATGCCAATCATGTTAAAACTATGTTTTGTTTGTGAGTTTTATTAAGTTATTAAACACTTTTTGCCTGACTCAAAAATGTAAGTGAGGTAGAAAGATTACTATTTGCATGGATGTAAAAAAAATAGAATATATTAAAGTTAAACTCAAAAATAAAAATGGCGAAGGCTGTACTAAACAATAATCGAAATGGCGAAATTTTGTTATTTTAATTTTATCTATTTTTTACATCCAACGTTGTTTTGATTCTTCTAATATTTTAATAAGTTTGTGAGAGTATTTTTTAGGTCAATCTGCAAGTTCGAAAGGGTCGATCGATGTATACCTAAATACCTATACCTTGGTATGAGATACGATCTAACAAGAACTAAAAAAATATTTTTTGAAAGTAAAGCTAAACTTCTCTTTAAAAAAGGCGGTGTTTATACCAGTTGGCATTTATGGCATATCCTGTTAGTTCTGGTTTGTAAAACATGCTTATACCGGCAACAAAATAAAAAAAAACAGCAATATTTAAGGAGTTGAATAACTACCCGTAAATAATGGTTTTTTAAAGCAATACACAAATCTGCCCTGCAATCTAAAAACCTAGTAACTCTCAAAACAACTTTTTTGGCAAAGTCGATCCAAAGTTTTTAAAATGTGCTTGCGTACCTCTAGTTTGTAAATAAAGTTTTCGATAACTTGAAATATACACAGTATATAATTTTTTCTTCTCTTTTAGAATAACGAAGAAAATCTTGCATTTTGTACGTATAAAAATAGTAATTCTATTATTTTGAGTTACCTACTAATTATACGCTATTTATAGATATGCAAATTAAAAACATAGTAACTCGAGTTAGAAGTGAAATTAACTGAATTTACTTTACAAAAACATAGTATATAGATTTGGTTAAACTAAATAGACGATAGTCTGCTAGTAATAAAACTAGTTAGTCTACTAAAACATAAAATAATTTTATAAAAATGTATATAAAATCCTATTTAGTAGATATAACTGGTACTGTATTTGCAAAACACTATTATAAGTAATATAGCAAAACAGCCTGTAAAATACAATGTTTAACGAAAAACTATAAAAAACGTTATTATTTATACTAATGAAGTTATTTTCGACTAATGTTTAATAAAAAAATTAACCACTGTAAGTTATTAATAAATTATAAATCATTATTTATTAGACTAAAAGGTAAATATATAAATAGAAAAACAGTCTTTTATTGCTCACAACTTTAAAAAATAAACGCAAACAATAATGAATGTTTTTATGAGTATGCAGCCCAAAATTCTAAATACTAGCTGCAGTTTTACCTAGATCATCCACGTTATCTGAACTTGGCAAACAGGACCAAAATATTTGCTTTCGGGGAGGCATATGCGGTAGTAGCTCACTTACAATTGCTTCTTCAAAATTGTACTGATTTAATCTCGTTTAATTTTGGAAGAGCGACGCCCTTTTTTCGTGGAATACATCCATTTTGGAAAGGTTTAAAATGTTCGGCATGCAAACTTATAACCTCGTTTAATTTGTTTGAAGACTTAATCAATTTTTTAAGATCCTTAAAATCCAGTACTTGCGCTATCTTATTCCATTTTTTGCCTATTTGACCATGATTTACATCAGCTTTCATAAAAATGTGGCCAGGCTCAAAATATTTAAAAGTTATGGTTTCTGGTCCCATTGACAAAGCTAGACAAGCAGTAAAAAGAATCCAATTTTTATTTTGGGCCGTACAATTATTAGCCCAAAAAATGACATGCTTTGTTTTTGTATTTAGCCTAATTAGAGCGTTGTAGTATGCAGACACAACATCTGGACCATTTCTTCCCTTGATGACCTCATGCCACAAGATACATTTATTCTGACCTTTAGGTTTTAAATTTATGAAGGTTTCATGGAAAACTATGAGTCTGCTAACAAAAAAAGAATTTTTTATGGTCATTTTAGGCAACAACAATATCTTTTGCATGTCAATAGCGTAAAGTTCCCAATCATCATCCCATAATTTTGTGGTGTCTTCAGTATAACATTTTCTAGCACTCGTATACCCTTTTTTGTGAAGCTTGTATTGATCACAGACAGAAAATGATTCAGTCTTATTTGTGTCATTTGAAGATAAATTTAGATCGGTTTCATCTGACTTGTTATTTTATACTGGACGTTAACTTTTTCGTCATGGGAGTGTTGCTTGTAGATCGAACAAAGGGCACATTCCCTCTGTGTGGGAGCTGTAAATCCAATATTTTCTTTCTCAAAAATTTTCCGGTAAGTCTCGTAACTTAAAGGCTTATATTTTAAAACAAAATCCTTATGCATTTGATGAATTGTCAAACCAGATGGTAAATACCTTCTGTGCGGAGCGTGCATTATATTGTAATGGGATATTTGCGGGTGGTAATAATTGATATGTTCTTTAACATTTGCATAATTGACTTCAGAAATATTTTTCATTTGATCTCCACGTTTCTTTCCTCTTCTGTCTTGTAGACAAGGCATGTCATTTATTGTTCTTGTAATAAAATTTGTTATGGAACCATCAGTTTTAAAGCCAAGTGTATGGATAAACATTGTTTTACATACTGACAGCATTTTAGCAAGAGCCGATGTACTTATCATTAACGCATTTTTTAGCACAACATTCGCTGGAACTATAATTGACTCCTTAGTAGATAACTGGTTTGGGCTGTAGGTTTCTTTATTTTCTGCCAAATTGGGATAATTTTGTGAAATGAAGGGCAAGTTATAAGAGATAGTGAGTGAATCTTTTGTTTGTTTCTGCGTTAACTTTTCAGTATTTGACATCTCTTTTTACTATAAACTTGTCAAAAAACAGTTGTCTTTTTCCATAGTCAAGTCCATTGTTTTCCTACTTATTTCCTTCTCAGCAACACTGACTTCTTTGTAAGTTGGAGTTGGTTCCTTGTCCGTCTCGATTGATTTTTAAGAAATATTTTTGTAATATAATTAAAAATATCCGTTGAAAGTTTAGCCTAAACTAAATAAACGCCCGCTGCTCCTTTTTGACCTATGAAAGTAGTAAATCTAGTTAACCCCACTACTTTATACTGCTGAGAACACCAATCATATTGTGTTAACTAGACGTACTACTCATTTCTTATAAATATTTTTGTAGTACGTTTTAGTACCTAGAGTTGCTAGGTTGTTTAATTGTTTTATTGATATGTTTTAAATCCAATAGAAGTTACTAATACCAGTTTTGTAAAATTAAATTTAAAAATAACATAACTCTATTTATTAGGTTTTTAGTTCGTAAATTTAAAGTATAAAAACACTACATAAAGTTACTATATTTTTATTTGGGAAATTTAAGAAAAATATTTTTATGATATGAGTTACTAAATTTTTTGTTTGTACTTTTTTATTTGACAATTTAATTAGATAAAAAGATAAAAGTAACTCGACATGCTAAAATAGATATGTTTAGTAAGTCTACTTGCTAAAACTTAGATCACAATATCTTTGTAACTAATGATCAGAATAAAAGTTTAAAAATAGCCAGCGGTAGAGCTCAGTCTAATGATCTCAAATATTCAAACAGAGCAAAAACATAGTAAGTCGAGTTACTAGGTTTTTCGATTGTAGGGCAGAAATGTCACCAATCAAAATTAGCCTAGAAGGAGTCGGCGCATGAGTACCTCAATTTTTTTATACGATCCTCTTAAAATTGCCCTACTGATGATATAAATGCATTTTGCCATGGCGCCACCTGGTGCCATATTGTCTAAACCGAAATTGTTTAAATAATTGCAAGGAATTAGTATTATTTAACATCTTTTTGTATATTCTTTATTAAAATACAAATAAAAAAGGTCCTATGACTTTTTACGATAAAGTTGATATGAATTTTTAAAAGCTTTAAAAATCTCAAATTTGGGTACTTTTGACCCATAAAAAATATAATTATATTAAAAAAAAATTAAATAAAATATAAAAAAATATTTTTTTATTCTTTATACAATAATGAAAAATAATATCCTTAATTGAGATTTAAAAAAAAAAACATTGTTTATACCTACAGGTTTTTTGATTGTTTATTAGGCGCGCTTACAAGTAAAATAAAGCTTTAATAACTTTATAAAATGGATTTCAGGAAAAAAACTTGTAAAAACAAGTTGAAGATAGTTAAATTATTAGTAACATTTCTTTCCTTAACAATTTTGATAAAGTTACCAGTTTTAAAGATAAATGATAAATAATGATTCAGGAGACAGAGGGGCCGATGCAGCGTATGAATCAGAGACGTCGTTAAGTATCGTAAGGGACGCATACTTGTGAGCGCGCTTAATAAACAATCAAAAACCCTGTATAAACAATAATTTTTTTTTAAATCTCAATTAAGGATATTATAAACTATTGTATAAAAAATAAAAAAATGTATGTTTTTGATGTTTTATTTTTTTCTTAATATATATTATCCATGGGTCAAAAGTACCCAAATTTGAGATTTTTTGAACTTTCAAAAATTCATATCTCCAAAAATATAAACTTTATTATAAGAAGTCCTAAAACCTTTTTTATTTGTATTTCAATAAAGAATATAAAAAAATTGTCCGGTTAAGAAATAACAATTCCGGTAAAACTTGCATATACGGTTTTCTTCTATTTTTGGATTATTTGGCAAAATTTTTATATAGTCATATTCTAGGGTCCTCAGGGATTGCAAATATACTGGCGGAGAAGAGAAATTATGTGTTTTAATATTTTTTATTTTGATTTTAAGATTTAAAATTACCATTGATTTTCTCCATATAATGCGAAAACTCCCCTTTATGACAAGAAACGTCAGCGTGCAGTGTTGCGAAATGGAGGTCTGTTTTAATACGTCCCCAAATTTTCACGTCTGAAATATAATTGGGGAAAATAAAAAGCCGCTTTAAAAGGAGGGACTATCTAGAGAAATATATTCCAGCATATAAGCATGCGCGGTCTTTTTTAATACGTCCTCGAATTTCAGACAAATTTAAAAGTTCTAGTCAGTCATGGTTAGTTCTGGTTAGCAAAGCAGCTTTTTATTTTCCCTATTATTTTCCCCAATGATATTTCAGGCGTGAAAATGCGGGGACGTATTAAAAAAGACCGCTCCTGCTTTAACTAACCAGAATTAACCATGATCGACCTTTTAGACAAAATCAAACGCCCTCAATCGGTCATGGTTAGTTTTGGTTAGTTGTGGTTAGCATTTCAGATAAATTCAAAAGCCCCAAGTTCTAGTCGGTCATGGTTAGTTCTGGTTAGCAAAGCAGCTTTTTATTTTCCCCAAGTATATTTCAGACGTGAAAATGCGGGGACGTATTAAAAAAGACCGCTCCTGCTTTAACTAACCAGAATTAACCATGATCGACCTTTAGACAAAATTAAACGCCCTTAGTCGGTCATGGTTAGTTTTGGTTAGCATTTCAGACAAATTCAAAAGCCCTAAGTTCTAGTCGGTCATGGTTAGTTCTGGTTAGCAAAGCAGCTTTTTATTTTCCCCAATTATATTTCAGACGTGAAAATGCGGGGACGTATTAAAAAAGACCGCTCCTGCTTTAACTAACCAGAATTAACCATGATCGACCTTTTAGACAAAATTAAACGCCCTTAGTCGGTCATGGTTAGTTTTGGTTAGCATTTCAGACAAATTCAAAAGCCCTAAGTTCTAGTCGGTCATGGTTAGTTCTGGTTAGCAAAGCAGCTTTTTATTTTCCCCAATTATATTTCAGACGTGCAAATGCGGGGACGTATTTAAAAAGGCCGCTCCTGTTTTAACCAACCAGAATTAACCATGACCGACCTTTTAGACAAAATTAAAAGCCCTTAGTCGGTCATGGTTAGTTTTGGTTAGCACCTTTTTATTTTTCCCAATTAAAGTTCAGACATAAAAAAAATATCAAAAAATTTAAACACAACAGTGCCCAAAATTGTTAAATCCGGAAACACTGTTGAAACTTATTTTAAATTTGACAGTAGAAAGAATTTATAATCAATTAGATATTAGATTTCTAACCTATATATATTTTTTTATTTAACTTAAAAGTTGTTTTTCCAGATTTTCTGCGTATTTTGTCAATGGATTTTTGTGTGTGTGTGTGTCATGTTTTAGTGAATAATTATTAATCTATACATTTTAACCCCGCCCAGCACCCCTTTTTACTCCAAGGTCCCGTAAGCTTGTTTAATTAAAAAAAATAATAATAAACGCATAATTTCTCTTCAACGCCAGTATATTTGCAATCCCTGAGGACCCTAGAATATGACTATATAAAAATTTTGCCAAAAAAATCAAAAATAGGAGAAAACCGTTTATGCAAGTGTTACCACAATTCCTTGCAATTGTTTTAACAATTTCGGTTTATACAATAGGGTACCAGGTGGCGCCATGGCAACATGCATTTAAATAATCAGTGGGGCAATTTAAAAACGGTCGTATAAAAAAATTGAGGTGGAATAGTTTTCGGTACTCATGCGCTGATTTCTCCTAGACTAAATGTAAATATAGGCTTTTATTCGACAGAAAATTTTTAGTCATAAAATATACCAAATGACTTAGAAAAAACACCCTTATGGAGACATCCGGGATGAACTTATAAGTAAGCCTTCCGGCGGCGAGAGGGCGCCAGTCGGTATCCAAAACATTTCCTGCAAACAGTACAAGTCGACTTGGTTTGGTTTGAGATTTATGCTCAAGGTGGCAGTGTAAGCTAAGCGCTGTTATGCCGTGGTTAACACACGAACGCCTTACAAGTTATTTTTTGCGATACTTTTGCGTTTCTACTTTAAATTTGTGCTTTTTTCGTATCTGAACTTGTTTTTTGGTGAATTAGAGCAATATGTCTGTGGTATTTGGTGAAAAAAACTAGTCGAAAGTTAAGTGCTGTGTCCCAAATTGTGATGATAGGTTTAGTAGCCGATTCCGATTTCCTAATCCTTCATCTAACGCCGTTGGCGGGGGATTGGAACTATTTTCCAAATGGATGGCAAAAATTAACAATCCGTTATTAAAAAATATTCCACCCAAAGATGTTCACTATAAATACTGTGTTTGTGCAAGACACTTTTTAAAGGAACATTTAACGGAAGGAACCAAACGTGGAATCACTTACGATGCCGGCCCCCTTTTGTACTTGCCTGGTAAGTAAAATATTTTATTTTTTATTCAGTTTTGTTTTATTTTTATGGTATTACTAAAAAACAGCAATACATGTGCGGGATCTGTAAAATTGTCGCAACGTTTACAAGATGACAATATGTATACGCAAATTTTTTAAAGTTATTTGCAGAAATAACATATAATCAAATGTTTTTCACTGCTATTTACAAGGGGCTTAGGCTGTCCCGTACTATTTTATTTTCAAATTTCGCTACACAAGACCCCTCAAAAGTTACGTTATAAGTTGTAGGTTACCATAAAGATAATAAAAAAAGATAAAAAAATATTTTGAGGGCTCTACCGGCATTCTTATTTTTCTAAAAGTCACTTAAATTTCCATTTTTAAGGACCGGTAGAGGCCTTAAGATCTCTATATCAAAACGCCACTTTTGATACCTCTTGCGTAGCCATAGTTCAAAATTGTGTATGATTTCTTTATTAACTGACATATAATATTTTGTAGTTCGTAAGTTTTGTTGTACCATTTGGAATTAATTTCTGTAGAGTACATGTACATGATAATTGTAATCTCTGTATCAAAATGCAACTTTTGATACCTCTTGCGTAGCCGTAGCTCAAAATTATTTATGATTTCTTTATTAACTTACCTATAATATTTCGTAGGTTGTAAGTTTTGTTGTACCATTTGGAAATATTAATTTCTTTAGAGTACATGTAAATTGAAATAAATTATTTATTTAGAGTTACTGTTACGAAACCCCTAAAAATGGCCAATTTTAGAAACTTCAAGGACCGGTAGAGGCCTCAAGATGACAAGCATTTAATTAAATTTAATGATAATCGTAATCTCTGTATTAAAACGTAACTTTTGATACCACTTGCGTAGCCGTAGCTCAAAAAAAAACCATACACGGACGGGACAGCCTAGTGGGCCTTTCGATATTTTAGTTAAATTGTATTTAGATTTTTTAGATTGGATCATCCTGTATATGGCAGGTTTACTAAATTCTTCTTTTATAAATGTCTATAAAAAATAAAATTTAGAATGCTATCTCTATTTTCTTTTACTAGGCTCGATTGAAGAAAATGAACAGTTTTTGACCAATAGAAATATGGAGGTTGATTTTGATTTACCACCAGAAATCAAAAGGCCCAAGATACAAACGAACATTACTTCTCCAATTAATCTTGAAATCGGCAGTAAATCAGGTAGAGTTTGCCAGTTATATGTATTAAAAACATTCTGCAGGTACCGAGTGAAGAATTCCCAGTTGTAATTCTACCGATTAGCTTAAAAATTATTAGTTTTATGTAGTATATTTATTAATTCTTATAACAAAGGTGTTTTTACTGCAATATTAACGGAATTGTTTTTGTATTGATATCATACATAGATGGCCAATTAATTAGAAATGTCATAAAATTTTAAGGAAATTTGATTTTGCATCAATTTTCAAAGAAATAAAAGTGTATTTGAAAACTTCAATCCGTTTTTTAGTTAACATGTTTGACCCCTTTTCCATCAAATTCTATACCTTTTTTATGGCACATTGAAAAAAAAGCTACAAAGAATAGGTTTTTCTGTTGGATTATAAGCAAAAAGGCTTGTACTGTTCCAAAGAGGAATAAAAATTATTGGTTTCCAAAAATTACATAAGGATTAAACAAAAGATAGTCTAGATAGTGTATTAAGTTTGCAGAAATGGTGAAGAATTGGTTATTTTTACCAATTTATTTTTTTATATATAGACTACTATCCTGTTTGAATGATACCAGCAATTTTACCTTAAATTTAAAAAAAAACTTTTTTCATATCCATTTTTTGAAAGTTACTTCAAAGGCACTTTTAAATTTTGTAGAAAAAATTGGCAAAATATGTCAACTAAGAAATGGATTGAAATCAAAATTTTATACCGGTTGCAGTTTGCCACCTCTATATATCACAAATTTATGTTTACAAGCAAAATTATTTAAAGGTAAATAATCCTTTGCTCATAAAGAAAAGAAAATACTTTGTATTGTATATTTCTTATGGACGTAATGGTTTTTTTTTTAATTAGGTATGATATGAGATAATTTTAATACATATTATGTACTTATTTATTTGTAGATTACTCTGTGACCCCTCTTTCCGAAATTGGATTTCCAGTTAATTTTGGGGCCATTGGGGTGATTTTGAATGTCATAGGTGTGCAGGCTTAAATAATCTGTATGGATGCTTTGAAAGAACTGGAATTTTTATAAATTACTTAGGACTAAATTAATTGAAGCAATTTCAACTTTTGTTTTTATGATTGACTGTAAATTATAACCAAAATAAGATTTGTCCAGATTTTTAACAAGTTTTATTTATTAGAGAGTATATATAATAATTGGCTAAGTGGAAGGTATACTGTGTTTTTCTGATTGTAAAAAATCCTAATATTCTTTGGAGACTTTAGGAATTGACTTTTTTAACCTAAACTCACTGGAATGATATTTAGGTTGTATTTGGTGATTAAAAAAGTAAAATGAAACACCAATGGATAAATACCATTTGCAGTAATTGGGACTGTATATTAAATATTAGCCATATTAGAATATGTAATTATTATTTGTAGCTCTGCTGCTTTTTGCATTTTGATAATTTCTTGCTGATTGAACTAAAATTTATATTTTTCAGAGACAAAATGAGTTTTTAACTTAACAGCTCTGATGGAATTTGTATAGAGAATTTTTGATAGCACTATCAACTAGGTTACTTTCTTTTATATTGATACGAATAAATTTTCTTCTGAGAAACAGTAGTTTTATTTACTTTTGTTCACCTTAAACCTTCAAATGTTGCTTATTTTCAAATAAAAGAAAAATTAACTTTGTCCATGGTAAAATTCATGTTGTGCCTTCTTACTTTTGACGTTTTAAAATGGACAAATTGTTAATCTTTCTTTTATTTGAAAAAAACTTCGAAAAATATGAAATATATCGGGTTTTCCCGCCCTTTATACATATTAGTAATGCTTCCGGTCGCTAGGTGGCGTAAAAACTTCATGCCATTCTAATGTACGGCAGTGTCCATTCTAAGTCATCTGGTATATTTTATGTTTTTAGTTACAATAATTAAGTGATAGGTAGATGTCTTTTGGTAGTTTAAAACTTTTAGAGATAACGAAATTGCTTACCTATTTTATTATTTATTAAAAACAGAATACAGACAAATACAGTGGTCAGCATAATTAAGATTGGATTAAGTATTTTGTCTATAAAAATATTCAAAATAAATAAATAAAGTCGTCCTAACATTACTTATCAAGTTTTAAAAGTCTTGGAAAAAACACCTTTTTTTTCTTGCATCTTTAGCTTATGATAATTTCAATCAGTCAGGAGTAATATAAAGGAAATAAGTCTTAAAAAAACACTTTATTTCTTGCATCTTTAGCTTATGATGATTTCAATCAGTCAGGGGAAATTTAATGGAAATAAGTCTTAAAAAACACTTTTTTTTCTTGCATCCTTAGCGTATGATAATTTCAATCAGTCAGGGGATATTTAATGGAAATAACTAATAATACCACAAATGTAAAAGATTTTTTTTTAAGATACCTATTTTTACGAACCTGTTTACAAAAAATAGTCATTTTTAAATTAATGCATAATAATTATCTACCTAACAGCTTCCCAAACAACGAAATAAAGTGCCACTTTCGTGCAACCCTTTGCGGTATATTTGTGAAAGCTCTGAATTCCCACTTTATCTGCTTTTTTAGCTCTACAGTATCTGAACTGACTGTGAAACCTGCTTTTTGCAAAAGTGTTCGCCTCCGAACTTTCAAATTTTTGCTATATTAATGAATTACTCTTCACTGACAACTGCAGTATAGTAGTACTTAGGCTAGGGACTTTCTAGATTGTATCAACATAAAAAAAAACGGACTTTTGCCTCTTTTTGCTTCGTATTTCCGGTAAAATTAGTCATATATTAAAAACATATTTTTTATCGTTGTATTTACATAAAGTTTATATCCCATGTAGTGATAAATTGAATAAAAAACGTCGAATGTATTGAAAACCAGCTTAGCCAAATTAAGACACGCGTTACTTTTCCTTGTGCAACATGCTGTAATGCACCTGCATTGAGGTCGAACGAGACTTTCAACACATCTATAATTGGCACTTAAAATTATTATATTTGGTAAGAGAATTTTTCTTTATTTTAATTGCTGATGTATACGTAAAGGCATCTCTTCACACTTATACAATAAAATTTAATATATTTGCGGATATGTGGATTTTTTACAGTTCCAAATGTTAACCTCTCAGAGGATTATCAATTTTTTTTTAAATAAAAAAATTGTTTAAAATTTGAACATAAAGATAGTTTAATATAAGCAAGGCAATAACACAACAACCGTTCCCTACAAGCAAATTAGAATACTTTATTATTATATTATTATTAGATCTAAGTGATCCTAAGTAACAATCATAAAGAAAATTAAAAAAAAAAAACTTGGCACAAATTTTAATTGACAACATGATCCAGAAGCGGATTTATTGGTTTTTGTTTTTTTAAAAAGAGACCACTTCTCCTCGTTGCGTAAGCACCCAACCCTTGCAGATAATACACACGTTATACTTTTAAATTAAATAGAGTTTGTTTATTAACTACAGACTTTATTTTAGTCACTAGTGTAATAACGACTATAACTGGTGTTGTTTTTAGGTTTTTTCTCAGAAAATGCTAAAATTATTATTATTTTAACATCTTCATGTCAAAGTCTTAACAACCAAATAAAATGCACGGAATAAACATTAGAATAATTTTAAGTATGACCAAATCATTATTTCTTTGAAAGGAATCGCTTTAAAACCGTTAGCCTTAGGATTTCAGCCTACAAAAGAGTACCTATATCTAATTTGTTTTTTGTCAATTATACCTGGGATAGTTTGTGTTATTATTGTTACCTTTTTATGGTAAGTTGCTTTTGAGTTAATTTTTAGTAGTTATTTCTGCTTTTTTTTTTATTTTAAACTGTGCTTTTTAAAACAAGACATTTAAAGACCATTTAATGTTTTTCAAAATGATAGTAAACTCCGGCGACCATTTGGCAAATATTAAGACATAGCCTCTATTCGATTTTAGCGAACACCCAAAAGAGGCAAATAACCCAAAGAAAACTGATTTGTTTGGTAAAAATTTACCGGGCGAGGTTTAACAACCGTTGTTTAATATGTATTTAGATCTAAAAATAAAGAAGAACTAAAAAAAACTTAATTTGTTTAAGAAAGTTAGTAAACTGCCAGATTTTTGTTCTCGCACCATCTATAGTATTGTTACCCAAGGTGTTACTAAAGAATTAAGAAAAAAAAAACAAACGTGTTAAAAAATATTGTAAAAATTTTTAAAAAGTTATAAATTTACCTAAACAAATTATGTCTTCTACTGGAAGTCAAATTTTAAACTAAGGATGGTAAAATGCGACTTTCTCCTGTTATTTTTTATTTTGTTATGCAATAATAGTACATAAAACCATATATTTCAGTTACAAAAGTTACTTTTTTTAGTAACGTAACAGTAAATATTATTATATTTCTTATTATATCTTTAAAAAAACTGGTTCGCCACTGACATTTTTGTAAAATATTTTTTCCGAATAATATTTTTTGCAAAAATATAGTAAACCATGCAGGTTTTTACAATATTTTTGCAAAATCAAAATCAAGCAGCAAAAATTGTCGGCCTATTACACTATAAAAATACGATAAGATTGCAGTAACAAGCTGCATAATAAAAAAATTTTCCCCAAAAACCCCCAAAAAAACCTGTCGTCGTGAACATATTTGAAAATAGTAGTTTTTAATGGTTAATTAGAAGCCAGTGGATAATAATTATGTATATAACCCCTCACGATAAAGCAGTAGTGCTACTTGATAAAATCTATAATAAAAGAATGGGGTATTATTTTTTAAAACCGGCTCTGACCACCAAGGATGTTGACATGGTATGTATAGCTAAAGGAAAAAATCTATGCAAAAAATATGTACAGAGTAGATCAGATATACCTTAATTAAGCGCTTTCCGTTAGCATAGTGCGATTAGTAAGAAAAGAATTAGTTTAATTTGTATGACGAATTTGAGACTTAAATTAGAAAACAAGATAACAACCTAAAATTTAAAACCAAAAAGTTAACATTCTGTCAATGTCTAGCGTTTATGGCCCTTTTTAAAACATATTAAAAAAGGGGAGATATAAATAAAACAATTCTAATAATATAAGCCCAAAATTAAAAAAAAAATCAAAAATTATGTACTCCATTAAAGAAAATGGAAATGAAATTTTGATGTTTTCGTAAATATATTTTTTAAATTTATGAGAAAAAAACTTAAGACATAAAATAGTCCTTCAGTCCTTGTTAGATGATGATGATCTTAAATCAGGTGTTAGAAGTTTTTTTTTTTTTAATTACCATCTTCCTTCAAAATATTTTTGGATATGAAGTATTTATCATTTCAACAAATAATAAGGATTAATGAAATTATTTAACACATCTTGCCCTGTACTAAAATTTTTATAGGTTATAATAAAATATCAACGACAAATGCTTTATTTGTTTTACTGACCTATATTTACTTTTTTAATAAATCTATGTTCATAAAATAAATATCGGGAAAAAAATGTTGAAATATTAAAGCCCATCTTTTTTATTTTTATTTATTATCAAAACTGAGTTCCAATATTAAATCTCTGATGAGAGTGGAGCAAACAAATTTTTATGTTTTAGTCTCGGACCAAATCATCTGCTGCAAGGTCACGGCATAAAATATTATTGTAGGGGGGGCACCTCCGAAGAAGAAATAAAAACTTTTTGGGAGCAGGGCATACCTTTAATGTTAATGTTTTAAAAAAAAATTTAGTTTGGAATTTTGTGTTTAAAATCTATTTCATATTTTTTTACATATGAAAAATTTAAAAACCTTAAGAAAAAAAAAAATTTAAAACAATCAAAAATTTTTTTTTTTCTTCAAAAATAAAAAGGGTATTTACAAGGCCTAATAAACTTTTTAAATTTTTTTTAACGGTTTTTTTAAAAAGGGTTAAATATGGGGGAAATTTGGGAAATTTTAAAAACCTAAAAATTTTGCAATTTTCAAAACTTTTTTTTCCACCCCCTTAAAAAATAAATAAACCCCCCTGAAAATTTTTTTTTAAAAATTTTTTTTAAAAAATAGGGAAAATTTTAAAATTTTTGAAAATTATGGTTACAGATATTTTTAAAATTCCTTTAAAAAATTTTGGTTTTATTCCCCAGGCATTAAAAAAAAATTTTTTCCATTAAAAAACCTAAAAAAATTTTTTTTTACGTTAACTTTAAAAAAAGGATTTTTATTCAAAAAATTTAATTTTTAAAAATAAAATATTTTTTTTTTTTTTTGTTTTTAAAGGGGAAATTTAAGGAAAAATTTTTTGGGGCCATTTTAAAAAAAAATTTTATAAAGTGTCCAAATCTTTTTTAAATACAGGTGGAAAAATTTAAAAAAAAATTTTTTTTAAATTTAAATTTAAAAATTTTTGATTTTTTGAAATTTAAAAAAAGTAAAAATTTTGTGGTTTTTCCCCAATTTTATTTTTTTTTGGGTTTTAAAAAAATTCCAATAAAAAATAAAAAAAAGTAATTTTTTTTTAAAAAAAAACCCCCCCTTTTTATTATCCTTTTAAAAGGATTTTTTTCGTTTTAAATTAAAATAATTTATTAAATTTAAATAAAAATAATATTTTAAAATTTATTTTAAATTTTAAATTTTTTTTTGGGTTTTTTGGAAATTAAATAAAAAAAAAAAGTTTATTTATTAAGAAAATAAAAATTGAATTTTATTTTTGGGAAATTTTTATTTTCCTGGAATTGTTTATTTTTTTTTAAATTTTGTAAAAAAAATTTCTAATAAATTTTATTTAAAATTTATTTCAAAACATTTCTTTTATATTGGGTTTTCCCCCAGTTTTTTAAAAAATTTAAGGAAAAAATTTTAAAAAAAAAAAAAAAATTTTAAAATTTTGGGGTTTAAAAAATTTTAAAATTGTTTTATTTTCAAACCAAATTTTCAAATTTTTTAAAAATTTAAAAAAAAATTTTTAAAAACCAAACAAAAAAAAAATTAGAAAAACGGGATATAAAAAAATTGTTTTATGTTGTGACCTTTTTTTCAAAAAGCTTTTTTTTAAAAAACCACTTTTATTTTAGTTTTATAATTGCCCGTTTTTAAGGTGAAAGGTAATTTTTTCATGTACTTTTTTTTAAATAAAAAAATTTTTTAAAATTTTTTTTTTAAATACAAAAAAGTAAAATTCTTTTTAATAAAAAAATATAAAAATTTTTTCAATATAATTAAATTTAAAAAAACAATTGTATTTTACTAGCGCTTTGAATACGCTCTAATCTATTACTACAGTTATGTACGTATAATCACCAAAACTTTATTTAAAAAAAAATTAAGCTGTTTGGTGAGTTTAGGTTTAACCAGAAATAGATGGTAAATAATTTTTCTATGATTGTAGTTACTCCATATAAAATAGCGATTTTTCTGAATTTTACGTCTGGATTTTCTATATCGCTAGCTTTTAAATTTTTTTTTAATAATGGAAAATTTCCCTAACTAAAACCTAAACCAGTTTTAAAACTTCTTATAACCACTCCCCTTTTTGTGGATGTTTCCTCCTTTTCTTATCTTGTGCTACAACTGCTTATATATAATCAGGTAAGACAACTTTCGCTTATCTTTGGATTTTCTATCAAATTAATCCGCTAATTTAACCATTCCCTCTTTGATTATTTTGTGCCTTGCTATTTGACTTTCTTCCAGCAAATGTGACAATTTCGTTTTCCTCCGCTGCATCTTTTTTTTTTGGTACTTGAGTAACCGTTATAAGAATTGACCCTTATGGTAGAGCAACTAGGTTCCCAGCTAAAATTTAAATTTTTAATATTAAGTTTTACTATCAACTCTAAACTCTATCAGTTTTTAACATCACTTGGAATAGTATCAGAAGTATACTGTACATATGAGAGGAAGCTGGTCGACCCAAAGTGCATAATTCTTTCCAAAATATACAAAGTCCATAAAATATTGTAAAATAATGTAAAAATTACTCCTTTGAGGTTTTTGTGGGCGCTAATTCCGAACCTGACCTATAAACATCCCTATGTTGCCCGGGGATGATTCCAAGAGCTTGAATTTTGGCCAAAAAGGACCGAAATTACCCCTGCATGAAAGGACGCGAGAATCCAAACCAGAGTTATTTCCTCAGGGGTTTTCGAAGGTGCTGATTTTAAATCTCCAAGGGGTGAATTTTGGCCAAAATCACCCCTTAACGATAGGTTGCGTTCCTTGAGGGTTTTTGGGAGCGCTGATTCGGAATCCGTCGTTGGAACAACCCTACGAACAATGGGGGTGACTGTGTGGGGGTGAATTTTGGACAAAATTGCAAATCTAGAGAAGCATGATCCCCAAAAACAATATTATCGCAAATGTACGTCTTATACCCAAGCACTTTAGTAAAACACGTGAAGAGTTTTTTTTTTTTGATTGAGTTACTCGCTCAAGGATTTTGATTGATACCATAAACCTTTGATACTGGTCGAAAGCAGAAATCCACGATGCCAATTAAAAGCAGTTTTGCCAAAAATTCACCCCCGCAAAACCACCCCTGTCGGTCATAAAGTTGTTCCAATGGCGAATTTCGATACAGCGCCCCCAAAATCCCCATGAAGTACCTTTGACCCGGCATTCCGCAACCTATCGTTAAGGGGTGATTTTGACAAAATCCACCTCCGCGGAGCCACCCCTGGACATTGTAGGAGTGTTTAGAGGTCAAATTTGAAATCAGCGCCCTCGAAAACCCCAGGGGTTTATTTTTACGTTATTTTACATTATTTTAACGACTTTGTATATTTTTAAAGAATTATGCAATTTCAATGCACTTTGGGTCGAGAAGCTCCCTCTCATATGTACAATAAATTCCTAGTGTTTTTCCGAGTAAGATGTCGAAAACCGTATCCCGATCCGAGTTGTCTGGCCAAATCGATTGTTTTAAGGTAATTTTCCTGGTCTCATTACCCAAAATCTTAGTATAAACCGTAATTTTCAAAATTCTGTCATAAAGCTATTTTTTTAATCCACGCTTACTAAAGTTTCTAAGATCACGATTTTGGTGATCGGGATAATCTTAAAAATTTCTTGCAAAAGAAATACAATTAACCTATCTCATAGAAGTGGTTTTAAACGTGGTGGCATGTTTACATAAAAAAATAGAAAGAGAAAACTCCAGGTAGTTAATATGATAATTTTTAATGTGCTATAACTCAAGAGTCTGAAATAATAAATAATATATTAAATTATCTTCTCAATTTTTATATATCTAAGGTTTTATTTTATTTTACGCACTTTTTGCTAAAATATTTCTTTAATTATTAAAAATAATATTTTTTTTGTTATGTTTCAAGTATTTTATATACAACTGTTAAAATTAATAAAAATAACATAAAAATATTTTAAAATAAGAGGTTATCTTTTTGAACTTTATTTATTATTTCCTGATATAATGGTGAAGTTGTATCTATTTTATTTTTATTTACTAGCTATATAAGTATAAAGTGTAAATTAATGGAGGCCATATAAATGCAATTTGTACTACTAGCATTAAATTATATAAGCATATAATGGGCTTAAGGCCTTGGGTCAATGGCTATTAAATTGTATTATTAGTAATATGCCTTCAGTAATTAGGTTCTTGCTACTTTTAAACTATTTCAGCGGTTTTATGGGTTACTAGTTTAAACAATATATACGAAAAATAACGACGAATAAAAAACCTATATAAACATATTGTCACCCCAGAAGAAAAGTAACTTAAAACTCAAAACTTCCATTTAACAAAATGACCAACAAAAAAATGGATTGGTGGTACTATGTAAGCATTAATTAAATAATCATATAATATTGTTTACACCATATAGGAGTGGTAAACCCTATTGATAGTATATTAGGCTTATTAAAACATTTTAGCGGTTTTATGAAGTTACTAGTTCAAACAATATGTACGAAAAATAACGACGTAGAAAAAGCCTATATAAACATATTTTCACCCAGAAGAAAAGTGGAATAATTTAAAACCTCAAAAAATTTCCATTCAACCTTTCCAGAAAACACTTAATGTTACACTTTAATTCAAAAAATTAATTTAACTTACAAATTAAAACATTATGGCAATTTTTTAGTTTTTTGGATGAAATTCTCAGATATAAAATTTGAACCACCATGCCATCAAATTTTAACATCTTGAACAAGTTAAATTCCAATACTTGGGCGTGAATTTTTAAATTTGACAGCGGTTAGTGGCGGGAGATGAATATTTAGAAATTCCCCCTTCACGGGAGCTTTCAAAATTTTGAACCCATTTACCTTTTAAAATTATACATTATATAAGTTGAGTCACTTGCATATAAACTATGATGTTTTGGTTTCAAAGACACGTGCGGCGTCTTCGCCGATCGCTGTCTTTGAAAAAAAAGTTTTAGGGGATATTAGTGTAAACGATACCAATTTATCCACGCTTTTTCTCTAATCGGAATTGTCGGGGAACGCGGAGTAGATTTTTCAATTATTTGAATGATTATTACGATAATATTAGCATAATGTCCATATTTATTGAATATTTGTTTATGGTCACCAAAGTCACTCTAAATGAATGTTAAATTTTTGTCTCTATTTCTATGAAGTCTCACTAGAACTACAAATCGGTGTCGATATCTACCCCAGGTAAAAAATGCAAAGCACCAACTCTTAATAGGCTTTTGACATTGTTCCAGCGTATAATTTGCAAATTTATGGAACTCAGTAAATTCCAAAGCATTTTACCAAGCTTAAAATTTGAAAGTTTAATATATTTTTAATACAAATACCAATAAAATAGTCTAATTTATATGATTTATATTAATATGGTCTTTTGGGCATCTAAAACCGATAAATCGCCTTTTATTCTACTTTTACAATTATTCACTAAACAAATATTATTACCAGACATACTCATTAACTCTTTAGGGACACGATATACCAAAGCATACGGTTACAACAAAACGAGTTCTGACACCCTGTGTATGGTACGTTTCACAATAATTCGTTGATTTCTGGACCGTAATAAAATTTAAATTACAACCCTAAGTGAAAAACCCAACCATAAATAGGTTGCCTGACAAATATCTGTTGTATAGGCACCGCACCTTTTGAAAGGGTACAGGTCATGATTACCTACTAATATTAATAGTTTAAGTTAGCTATTTTGGATGCTCAATAACACACACGAAAATACCTTGACAAACTCGAAACGACTGATAAACTAAGACGAAAAGACTCTGCTTTATATTCAACACCTGCAATTTGCCTATAACCCACATAATATACCAAAAAGTAGGTACAATAATAAATAAAGAAAATTCTAAGTCCGGACCTACATGCGGGTACCCAAAGTATATTGAGTTTTACGACTAACAGTAGCAGGTAAAACGAGAAATCAACGAATTATTGTGGAACGTACCTACTGTACAAATATATTGGACAGACGGGGATAAGACGGGTGCGTTTTGAGAGCTGCCACGAGTGACGCAACTCGTTTATATTCAAGTATATCAAATATATTTTTTAAACTATGTCTGGACTCCTTAAAGCGCTATCTTAGGTTAGTTTTACGAAAAATTTGACCCTATTTTTACGTAATTAATACGCTCTAAAAATATCCTGTGCTACTGACTTAATAATATAATAAATTGTATAAAAGAATATTTACAAAAATAAATAAATTGTGTCTTAATATAAAAATAAATTAAAAATATTATAAATTTTAAAATAATATTTATAATTTTAAATAGTTCTGTAGTTTAATGTCACTATGTAAACAAACCATTATGAATTTGTCACAGTTATTCTTGGGAAGTAATTCGTTATAGTTGACATTTTGGTAAATTTATTATAGACTTAAACATCTACATAAATACTAATTCTAGGCTGAATCTTGTTACCTTACTTTTGTGGGTCACGAAAGTACATTTGTTTTTAAGAAATAAACATAAAGCCCAAACGTTTGTAATATTTATTTATAAGGAGTTTCGGCTTGGCACGAATTGTGTTGAAATATGCAGAATTGCATTTGGACAAATTAGATTTAATGATGGATGTTGTAACACCCAATCTAGGTAATAATTATTTACATTAAAAATAATACAAAGATGTTACACCAAGTATTTCCGAAGCTGATGTGTCTATGGGTATAATGAGTTTATGATAACTAGGCTTATTTTAAAAAGTAACGCCCACAAGGCTATTTTTTGTTTTAAAGATCTTATACGTAAATAACAAGAATTGGTAAACCTTTTTTGCGACAGCAAGCTTGATCCCGTTTTTGAGACATTAAAATGTACAAGTCTTCCATTGGCGAAGGTTTAATTATGGTTTTGCAAGGAATCACTGCACAAGCCTACACAGAGGTGATCTTCGTACATAGTGGTCCCTAACATCTCACAGATACGTTAAAGAAATTCTCAAAGATATTGCCTTTTATATTTGCTATGAGCAACCACGTATTTTCATGTATGATAATGCTAGGCCCCATACAGCTGTCTGAGAATATCCGAATAAGGTAGGATTTAGGCGGTTTGATTAGCTAGCACTCCGACCAGACATATATTCCCATTGAGCATGTCCGGGATAAATTAGGACGACGTATCCGAAGGCACACACCAGCCTCGAGGACTTCTCAGGAGTTAAAAGACTTGTTATTGCACGAGTGGAGTAACATCGACCAGAATCTGACCCTTATTTTGATTCAGAGACATTAAAATGGACAACATTTTTGGTGATTCGGTTTAATATTAAAATTTAAGGTCCTAAAAAGCAAAATTATGGATGGGATTAATCGTGGAAGAAAGAGGGTCGTTGTTGTGAGAAATAGAACATGTTCCAGTACTGAGCCCTGGGGTACAATAACTTATATACGTCATTAGATAGGAAACTACAGATCCAAAAATAAAAGTTAAGGTGGAACCCACAGGAAACTGGTTTGTTCAGGAAAACATCATGTCAAACCTGGTCAAAAGCCCTAGACATGTCAACAGAAACGATCTGGGATTAACTACGGAGATCAAGGTACTTGGTCTAGTTATGTAAAAAGAATAGAAAAAGCTAACAGAGCTATTAAGCTCTGCTTTATATCTTCGTTGGCGGAATCTGTACTGTTTGTCGTGTAAAATTTATGTTTCTCCAGGTACTTTGAAATTTAAAAATTAATACATTTTCTGTTCCTTGCAAAGAATGATGAAAGAGAATAGGTTCATACTTAAAGGGAAGAGTTTAAGGCCTTTTATGATGATAGATTGTAGCCATGGAGTTTTCTAGCTCACTAGACAAATACTGTATTATAAGAAGTGTAAAAGAGTCAATTTAAAATGGGTACAAGCTTAGGTGCACATTTTTTTCAGACGATTGCTGGAATGTCATTCAGCCCAGAGAATTTCTTGTTATTACAAAAAAAGCTATGGGCTTAATATGACTCATTTTAAATATGATTTTGGATGTTTTATAAGGAACTAAAGCAACTACTGATAGAGACCAAATAACAGAAGGATCAACGGTAAAATTGGAAGTAGGTTGTTTAACAAAACGTTCGGCATACGCTTCAGAGATGGAAATACTTTCGCCTTCGAAGCTTAGAGGTGAAAACCCATCGGTACAGAAAATAAGATGTAATGTTAAAGCGCTTTTAACACTCTTTAATTGTCTATACTTTAGTGCAGCATACCTCATTTATATTGAGCCACGCTATGTCCACACTATGGCTACACTTTAAAAATATGCAGTACTGATGGCAAGCAAAATTAAATAAAGGAAAAAAACTAACGTCCAGTACAATCAGTGAAAAATTTGGTGGTGGTTCAATTGTTGGGGTCGATGGGTTTTTGGTTGTTTCAGTTTAGATGGCCGTGTTAAGGAAATCACGATTCAACGGTTTTACAATTCATAAACAGGACAAAGTCACATGACAGGCTTTGAACGGTGGTGAAAAGATTGAAGAGGTGGGGGAGGTGAGTCGTTGAATGTTTGAAGATATCAGGCTTAAGTCTAGCGACTGTGTGGGTGACTATGGGTTCGATTAGACTATTAGATATTTCGGTAAGGCAATTAATCATTAAAAAAAAACATTAATCAGCACGTTGACAGCTATCAATTAGCAAAGTTTTAAAAAAATTGGTCGAAACCCATTTTTCCTAACGATTGTGCGGGGACCTTTATATTTGTCAAAGCATGTTTTTAAATTTTTATACAGAACAATCATTAAATAACAGAAAATAAATAATTCATTAAATTGTGTTTTTAATGTTAATAAAGCCCAGCAATGCCATATAACGGCTACTTAAGGCTCAACTATTTAAACTTTTCGATTTGCTAAATCTCTCTGGTTTTTTTCAACAAAAACCGGATCCATATAGGGTAAATCTACACGTATTGATTGTCAATAACCAGTGTAGTTAAAAGAAAAGTAAAACCCATTTTAAAAAATTAAAACCAGTTTAAAAGAGATAATGAAAGGAATGCTGACACAATGCTGCAATGACAATATTTTATACACTTTTATTATGCTTTTATTGTCTGTGACTCTGATAGGTAGCCAGCATAATTTAAATTCCTATGAAGGAAAAACTGCGACAGCAAGTATTTTATTAAGCGAACATTTATTTTTTCCGTGCCCACATTGGATATCGATCGTATTGTCTAGGATTTGGTTAATAATTAAATATTATTTAGTGTTCTAAATATCAATTTATAATTAAAAAAAATCCGTACCACGTATAGTTTGTCTCAAAGTATACCGTGTTAGCTTTTGTCTTTATTTATTATACTGGAACTTAAAGTAGTGACCAATACACCAGTTTGTAAGGCCATCAGACCAAAAAAAAACTTAAAGAACAAGGGAACATTGCTAATAGCTCTTATCTTACTTGGCCAAATATCATCTATTGCAGTTTAACATACAGAGGGAGAAAGACTAAGTTACACCCGTTTTAGTTCAAATTAACATATTTTAATATTTATTTAATTTTGAACTTAAAAGTTCTTTTTGGAACTAATTTAAAATCTATTATAAACTAACAGAAACTATTTCTTATTAACGTTTATTAAAAAAGCTAAATAAAACGCTCTTACCATTTTTTTTAATACGCCTTAAAAGCCCAATCCTTACCCTACACGCAAATTTCTTAGTTTCTTTCACGAACAACTGTGCCTTATTTATAATTTGTTTTACTTTTTTTCTTTAGGCTTATGTTGATTAGTGTAATTTCGCACCAAAATTATACTAAATGAACCATCTGTAACTTAAAAAAAAATAATTTAGGAACTAACTCTAAATGCGTCAAATGCCTGGGATCATTTAGAGGTTCAATTACCATCGGTTGAGGATGATATCAGGATGTCCAATTTGACCACTTATGACCTAGCCCAAGATCATTGTGCGATCTGTCAGTTCATGGCAGGCTCAGTCGCTATACCACTGGACCAGGACCAAATTGGTCCCATTTTCTAGAAACTTTCCAAGTGAGTAATTCCAACAAAAACATATTAATACCGAATAATTGTGTTGCTCTACTTGCAACGAATTGATAAACAATTTAAATTATTTGTTGGTCAACTGTTTTTTTTTAACAAATTTCAGATGTCTAGTCAGTATTCTTTGTTGTTCAATAATTCAACACTTGAAAGTAGTTGTTAATTTATTGCAGTAGCTACAGAAAGTGATATTTTTTAATAAAAATGTCTGAAATAAAAGGAAAATATGGTTGTAATATACATCAGTGGATCAGTACCGTTGTCTTTTGTGCCCTTTAGGCAGTAGAGCAATAAAAAAACATTAAATAAAAGAAATGTCACAAAGAGGTGATTTCATACCGGGTGAGGCTAATATCAAAAATATGCCTTTAATTGACCCTTAAAGGTTTTGCTACCTTTTTTGCATACAAAACCCAGATTAATAAAAAAAAAATTGTAAAGGCTTTAAGAATAGCGATGCTTTCAAACACCTGAAAGAAGTTTTCCCGAAGCTAAGTTATATGACGCCAAGCTTGAAGAAGGAATTTTTATTGGATCCCAAATAAAAAAAAAATGAATTTAAAACTTAAAAACCTTTTAAATAAATACGGTTGTTGATATCTTGGAAGAGATTGCATACAAAATCTTTTATTTATTTGAATACATTCAGAAATTTCCAAAACATGGTTTATGCAAAAATAATTTAAAATAATGTGCTTTTAACTATTAAATAGAAGACAAACTAAGTACACCTTTTGTTGCGTAAGGCGCTCTTATCGAAGGTGTATACCGTGTGTCCAAATAAGAAAGGACGCCGGCTGTATCTTGGAAACTACGTATGGCACATAATTGCGAAAAAATTATTTTAAATAAAAATGATAAGGAGCAATAGCTGGAAATTATTTTCAAGTTTCTAAAACTACCGTGAGATGGCGCAACCGCAACGGTAAATTAAAAAACCTATTTTTTCTCCATTATTAGCTAGTTTTAGGTACAGTTTTAATAACATTAGCAAACACTTCTTGTCGTATTTTTAATAATAAGGGTGGGAAAGGGAGATGATAAATAGTGCAACTTTCAAATAGCTCTTTCTCCTACATATTTTAACGAAAGTGGTTCAAGTGGTAACTCGTTTAAAAGAAAATTTTAAGCCCCTTTAAATATCGTCCTTTTTGTTATCGGCATTGTTTAAGTAAAACTTAGTTTTTCGAGATTTCCTCGAGAAAATATAAATACGACGATATATGTTTTTATTGTAGGTTTAGAACAGCAAAAAATTTCTACAGTTTAGCGGAAACCGCATTTTAATATTTGCATCTGTTTTCAAGTTTTTTTAAAGTAGCCTGTTTTTTTAGGTAAATAATACTGACAATTAATTAAAATAGTCTTTCTGAAAAAAAGTAATTACTTTAAAGTAAAAAAAATACTGGAAAGTATTTTAAAGTTTGTATTGTATCCACTAGAGAACAGAATGAGCAATCGAAATCATAAAAATGCCGTGATTATGGTATTTATGTATTAAAATATTAGTCAAAAAGGCTTTAAAAATAAAAACAAGAACAAAAGATTAAAAAATAACATGACCTATTTAAGTTGACAGTTGACAGTTTTACTCCAATTTTGAAATATGCTACTTTAGTTGGAATTATGCAGATTAGATCCAAATGACACACCTGTTTAAAAATTAAATTGAAACTGACAACTGTTAACTTAAATAAGTCATTTCGTGTTTCAATCTTTGGTTCTTGTTTTTAATTGTTCTTTTGGTTCTCCAGTGAATATAATTAAAACTTTAAAATAGGTTACAGTATTTTTTCTTTTACTCTACAGTAATTATTCTTTTACCCTGTTACAAAGACAGTTTTAATCAATTGTTAATAAAATTTATCAATTGAAAAACAGGTTACTTGAAATAACTCGAAAATGAATGTAGATATCAAAACGCTGTTTTCACTAGACCAGAGTATAGATATTTTTTTCGATAAAAGATGTGGGAGATAGAGCTATTTAAAAGTTGCATTATCTATAATCTTTCCCTACCCTTATTATTAAAAATACGACACAAAGTTATTTTTGAAGAAATAAGAGGTTTTTTAAAACACCGTTGCGGTTTCGCCATCTTGTGGTAGTGTTGAAAACTTGAGAATAATTTCCAGCCATTTCTTATGTTATTTGCATACTTTTAAAAATTTGAAGTTTTTTGGAAACCCAATGTTCATGGACGGAGGACGTCAATTGACGTTGGGTGGTTTTGGATATAGTGCGCAGTTCGTATCAAAATTTTGAGGTAACAGGTATAAGATGCGCAATTTGAGGCCACACCTCGATTTTCGATCAAAAATGGCTGTCAAATTTTTCTCAAATTTAAAGCGGATGCTACTGTTTCAAACATCTTTTTAGGTAAGTCTTGTAAATTGCAAATCGTCTAAGTATACAAAATTTGTAGAATGGAAAATTGTTGATACATAAACTTACAGTAGATAGTTAAACATAGTAGTAACCCTAGAAACATTTAATATTCAAGGCCTAAAAAATGTTTCTTTCTAATTGTTAGCTTTTTCCAAGACCAGGTGGATTTAAAATTGCATAGAAAATAAAGTAGGTTTATCCAATTATATTATCTACTACCCACAATTAGCCAATATTTATGCGATATTACACACGACTGCTGCACACCGTATTCCACGAAAAATCTCCGTTTACCTTGTCAGGAATGCGCCTATTGTATGCCGCTCGTATGTATATAATGGTAAAACGTGCACTCTTAAAACCTTGAACCGTTTAAACGCAACTTTATTGTTTATCTACCTCATTTATTAAAAGAAATCGAAACGTATTTTATTATTTTTGTTTACTTTAGTCGGTCACCCTTGAAGTTGAACGTGCATTGTATGCCAGATAGCTTTAATTATAAAATGTCTTCGTCATGGTTTCTAAATCGTTAAGAATGAGCGAATAAGTAACCGAACATCACACCATTATTTTATATTTTTATACACTGATTTATCAAAATCAGTATGGCAAGCTATTAACTAAAGTTATTGTATTTATGTTGAATGCTTCGTGATACCCTTAAATGGAAAAGCATCATCCAACAATTCAATACTTTTATGTTAGTATATTGCTGTTGGTCTCACATTCTATATTTTTTTACCTAAATAAAATAGCCCTAAAATAGTTAATACAAAGAGATTTTTCCAAAACTGAATTGAAAATTTCTATACTCATTATTACAGTGGGCTGTTCTAAAGTTATTTCCACCATCCGAAGTAAAAAAACATCAGGCATGTCTTAACTTGCCTTAACTTTCTTGAAGGAATTAGAAAATATTATGGTTTTAATAACCTTAAAATCTTACACTTCCATTGTCTTTATATGTTAATTGATATACAAGGTTTCGGTTAGTGATGTATTCCCAACAGTTTTCAAGCTTGAGTTATCACTTGAAAACCGTTGGAGATATATCACTAAGCGAAACGTTGTGTATCAATTAACAAATAAAGATAAAGGAAGTTCAAGATTTTGATGTTATTGAAGAAGTTTTATGTTTAGACATGGTCCCATATTTACCTTCTGCGCTTAGGCCAGTTCCTTATTGCCAGGAACTACCGGTACCGATAGCGCCTTTAAACCTGGACATTGTGTCTCCCAGTAAGTCTAATTCTTCATCAGAAACTGATCCACAACCTCCTGAGAACACCAGTTGTGACCCAACTACCAGTAAACCTCAGTTAATAACACAAAATGAAATAAATGACTTGGTACGTGACCTAGGATTGTCAAAACAAAAATTGGAATTGGTTCCAAACTTCAACAGTAAAACTTGTTAAATAAAAAAGCAAGTGTTTCACTTAACTAAAAACGGAATAAAACATCAAGTTTTTTTTTAATGGATAGGTCGCTATGAGTCTGATGTGATATTAACGGTTAACTGAATAAGCCTAATATGGAACATGATCCAAGCGAGTGGCATTTATTCGTAGATTTGTCGAAATCCAGCCTTACAGCAGTCCTGCATTATAATGGAAACAAAAAATCATCTATTTCTTTAGCCCATTCAGGGTCAATAAAAGAAACCTATAACAATTTAGCAACCATATTAAATCGTGTTAAAATTGAACAGTATCAGTGGTATATCTGTGGAGATTTAAAGTCATTGCTAGAACTTTAAGGGAGTTTTACAAAATATTGCTGTTTTTAATGTGTGTGGGACAGTAGGGCAACAAAAAAGCACTACAGTAAAAAGGATTGGCCTCATAGAACTTCTTTTGAACCTGGTACATTAAACATTAAGTATGCCCCCCTTGTTAACCCAAAAAAGGTGCTACCGCCTCTCCATATTAAGCTTAAATAATGAAAACTTTGTCAAAGCCATGGACAAAGAAGGTAGTGGTTTTTAGTACCTAAGACAAATATTTTATCAACTAAATGATGCAAAATTAAAAGAAGGCATATTTATAGGACCTCGGATAGGGAAGCTCCTGGATGATCTCCGTTTTTAAGAAAAATTAAATGAAAAAGAATTGGCAGCTTGGACCTTTTTTTGTACGTGTATGGACTATAAAAGCCTTATAAATAACTGTTAAAAACCTACAAATTACTAGGGTGTCGCATGTCTCTAAAAATACACTTTTGCACTCCCATTTAATTTTTTTTCCGGAAAATTTGGGTGCAGTAAGCGACGAACAAGAAAAGATGTTTCACCAGGACATCAGAACGACGAAAACAATCAGGGACGCCGAAACCCATCTATGTTGGGGGACTACTATTGGTTTTTAAAAAGAGATGATGCTACAGAACACAAAAGGAAAAAGTGAACGTTTTTGTCGCTTATTTTCATAACAACCAATTCTCAGTAATGTTTTTGCATAGATTTTACATGTTTGATATAGCATGTTTATACATATTAAATAAATATATTGGATTGTAAAAAAATGTTGTCTTCTCTTTTTTCTCCTTATAAAATAAAAAATGTACGTGTTATCATTTTTGGATTTACGACTCAAAAATACTTTAAACAAACTTATTTTCATCAATGTTACTTTACTAAAATTTTAGTTTGTTGACCTGTTTTATTTTTATGTCACTCGCAACCCCGCAGATAATTCACTGCATAACTTCTTAAAACTTATAAGCCGAAAAGTGTCTTGTTAATGGACGTTTTATAAAATTTACTGTCAAATTCAAAAATGTTTTAAAAATTAACATGTCAGAAACAAAGACCTTTTATCGGTTTAGATCACTGCAGATTTTTTTAAAAGACCGTCGTTTTAACTTTTAAAAATGTTACAGTCAGTAGTCTATAAACTTATTAACATTAGGCACCATTTGCAGTTTTTAATTTCTTGAATACGTTTTTTGTAATAATTTTTTAAATTTTTGTATATTTTATTTTATGGCAATATTAATTTTTTGGTTTTTGCTTTACTTTGCCTCTATTCTTGTAATACCTGCAAACCAAATCAATAGAAAATTTTAAGAAAACCATTACTTTTTTAGTTGATTTTCCGGCTCTGCGTTATCTAATCTAACCAAAATAAACAGAAATCCTGCTGGTGCTGCTCCAATCCAACGTGCAATATTAAAGATGCTTTTAAAACTCAGGCATTTTATTTTTATAACAAAATTGCTTTTCTCGTTTAAAAAACTAAATCTGAAAAATAAAAAAGTGGAAATAAACACGTCCATAAATCATTTTTTTTTAAAAGCTGAATCTTCTAAATAAAATCCCACGATCCGCAATATAGATAACGTTGTAGCAAAAAATTTAAATTTACGTGATCATATTATGATCAATTTATATTCTGTATAGCTACGTATATTGACATTTTTAAATTGACTGCTTTATAATATTAATAAAACCGATCAGATATGCATAGAAAACAAATGTCTAACTTAATATGGACTATTAAGTTTAGATTAAGAATAGGGAAATATATATGGAAATATTGGAAATATTAGAAATATAAATATGAAAACTTTAAAATAAAAAAAAAAACTAAACATTAAATGCAGGATTATGATAGGTAATACCATAAGTGCTTAGATTTGGCTAGATATTTTCCTGCTTGGTTTCAAATGATACTTGCTTTTAAAAGGTTAACGAAACCTGTTTTTAAAAAATCACGCGAGTAATTTTGAGAAACGGATAAAGTTAAATTTTTAAAAACAAGTATTCAAAACCATGCAAAATAGTATCGGGCTCAAAGTCTGAACCAGAACGGTATTTGGTAAGACAATTCCGCGAATGAAACAGCGTCGGAAATTGTATTTTTAGCAAGATGGTGCCGCTATTCCTAGTACGGTGAACGTTCGGTTATGGTTAACGGAACATTTCCAGAATCAGTGGATTGGTCGATACTCTAACAATCCATGGCCAGCCAGGTCCCCTGATTTTACGCCTATGGACTATTTCTTATGGGGTTATCTTGAAAACATTGTATATGCCCATAGACCTTTTCAAGACGTTGAACATTTAGAAAATGTTATAAGGCAGTGCGCTAGCAGAACTACTCCAGAAACCTTACTAAATGTAATAAGGAAAATGATATAAATATAATTTATTATTTAACAATAAATAATAAATGTAATATGTTTGAGGTAGTAATTAAATTTAGTAATGAATCATTATGGAAACATGTTAGGATGGTTTTTTGTGAAATAAATATTCAATGATTATTATTCTGATTAAGTGCAATCAATAATTAATCAGTTGAGATCAGAACTAGTTAATGTCCAATATGCAAATATTAGACATAGACTAGGCCTGATCCGAACTGACAAATTATCTTTTGTGTCCTTTAAAGGGAAAACGAATATTTAAAATACCGAGGTACGGTATCTAAAAAGTGCTTAAGCGCAGCTCGGTTTTCCAAATAATTACATTTTTGATTACTTAAAAAAAGTACCAATTTACTGAAGTAAAAAAAAGGTATGCCGAAACATTCACTGAGGTCCTTCAAGCCCATTTCTGAACTGTAAAAAAATATGCCTATATTATAAATATTTTTATAGAAAAAAAGTAAAACTTTTGCTTTTATTCAAATAACTTCAAATAAAAAATTAATATTTGTAATTCCGAGTTACGGTATGTAAAAATGCCTATGCGACAACTCGGGTTTTCGAAAAATACTCTTTTTTAATTTTTTTTTTCGGAAAAAAGACTAACTTACTAAAGTAAAAAAAACTGTTTCAAAACATTAGTTTAGGTCTGGAAAACCTGTTTCTATATGGTAAAGAAAAATTTTTCATACAAAAATGCTTTTATGGAAAAAAAATGTTTAAATTTTTGTTGTTGCCCAAATGGCTATACATAATATACATATATATATATATATATATATATATATATATATATATATATATATATTTTATATATATTTTATTTTTATATATATATATATATATATATATATATATATATATATATATTTTATATATATATATATATATATATATATATATATATATATATATATATATATATATATATATATATATATATATATATATATATATATATATATATATATATATATATATATATGATATATATTTTATATATATATATATATATATATATATATATATATATATATACAGGGTCTTCATTAATGTTTGTAAACCACGTGACCAAAATGTTGCGGGTTGCCTATTCAGAGGTTGCACAAAATTTAGTAAAATATCCCTAGAAATATTCATTATGCCGGGCATTTTAAAATCGATATTTAAATGTCAAAAACATTTTTTTAAGGTTAGAAAATTTACCATTTTTTATTTTTTTTCAAGTAATTGTAATTTGAACCAAGTTAACAGCCTTTTGGATAATTTTTGTATGCATCTAGTTTTGAGTCTCTTGTTTGTCAATAATTTAATTTGCTACATTTAGGGACAAAAATTCTAATTAAGGAAAAGGATTTTTGTAGTAAGATGGGTTTGAATGCGGTTTTTGCATTCGATTCGTATCAACGTCTACAAAATTTTTAAACAAATTTAATTATTGAAAATGAAAAAACCCGCATTCCTGCGTTAAAAAAATCATTTTTAAATTACATTTAGCTTGGCAATTATAAAAATGTAACTAGGTAAATAATGATGAAATGAGAATTTGTTACTCGGGGGTTTTCAAGGTCGCTGACATGCTGACTATGAGATTGGCAAGGGCCTACGGACCACCTGGTGCGCGCTAAGGATAGTGTAAACGTGGTCTAGTGGAGTTTACGACAGTTGGGCCGACATTAAACAGGATTTGTTGTAAAACTTAAAAAACGACGTTTACACCATCCTTTGCGCGCACCAGGTACTCCCCAGGCCCTTGTTAATATCATATGAGTGTTCAACGACCTCGAAAAACCCCCCAGTAACAAATTCGAGCCCATTTGCACCCTTATTTGCTTAGTTATAATTTTTCTATAGGAAACTTTAAAATGATCTGAAAATGCATTTTTCTAATACAAAAAGGCAGTTATTTATTTCCATTAATTAAATTTGTTTTACAAAGTTTCTATATGTTTATACAATGAATGCAAGAAACCGCATTTAAATCCATCTTACTGCACAAAATCCCTCGTAAGGCCTATTTTGGGGCCATGTTCCTTTACTATGTTGGGTTTAGAGAAATCCATTAATAAATTTTATTATACCTTTGATTTTAGTCAATTTAAACTTAATAGGAAAATACAATACATTAACTCTTAGTTTACAGTAGTTTATTTATATTATTTAAATGAAACTACCTTAAAATGATTGACACAACTTAGATTTATTTTTACATTATTAATAAATTACAAAACCCAAGTTACATAATAAAAATTAGGGAGATAATTATTACATGCTTAAAGAAATTAAGATAAAACAATGTACAAAAAAACCAATTATTTTAACCGGGCAAAAGAAAAACCCCGCTTCATCAGAGAAGAAAGTAGGTCCAAACATCATTTATTGTTAAGAATCTCATCAAACCATTGACAAAACTGCACCCTTTCTAAAATCTGGTGAAAGGGGAAATTTTGCAATACTGTTACATTATATGAATGAATTTAAGTTTTGGTTAGTGCTTTATGGCAAGAACTAACAAACATTTCTGAAAAAAAAATGGCACTGTAAACATTAATTTTTATTTTTATTTAAAATAGTATCTTTACCGGACCGAGTAGACAACTTCTCCACTGATTTAGAATGTGCTCCATCACACGTATATCAAGAACAGGTTAGGTAAGCACGGTAGGCCTTCCAGTGAACTTGCCCTTACAAATGCAATTATTGTTTTCAAAGCCATTGATTACACATGTCTGTGATGGACAAATGTTTTATATTCAACAAGATTGTCAGAAACCTTTCTAAACTGGTCCATGCAATTTTGGGAGAGAATAGGGACCAAGTTCCATCCTCATTACGAGTTGCACTTCTAAAATGTGCCATTATTATAAAGGCATCTTGTTCCACAGTCCACATTTTAAACATTTTCTAAAAGTAAACAAAACAGTTTTATTTACGTAACGTCAATAACAAAAACACATGTAACTTCCCTTTTAAAAACCCTCGAAATATGAAAAGTAGTTCTGAAAAGAACTGTTTTAAGCTTGTAAGGTTCGTTTTCAAACATAATTTGATCAAAAATTAAAATTTTTCCCAAAAAAAAACCATCCAAAACCAAATACCGCTAACCCCAAAAATAATTCTGTCAGTAGTGTCATTGTTTACGGGTCGAAACAGGGCTTGCTGTGTTGCCAACACTAATATTTTTCCTCATAAAAGGTGTACTTTGAAAAAATTAAGGGGGAACGATTTTTGATTTTTTTGAATTTTAACATTTTGTGAGATTATTATAATCAGTAATGATTTAAATTTTTTGTTTTTGTTCGGAGTTTGAAGCTGGAAATTGTCACAGAAAAAATTAATGTCGGCAATAACTTTATGAACTTTTTCCATCCTGGCAAAAATTGAAATAGAAAGAAACCAAGCAGTGGAGCCACTTTTACAAACCAAAATCGGTTAAAGTGGTTTAAAAATTTTTAATAAACTGTATATATATATATATATATATATATATATATATATATATATATATATATATATATATATATATATATATATATAAAATATATATATATATATATATCTATTGTTGCGAGATACACGATTCTCGCAACATTATAAATTTCTAAATAATTGTTAACGAAAATCTATAATTCAATAATTATTATCAGTCAACTTAAATGAAACATCGGGTAAAATAATCATTATCAATCAACTTAAAAAAAAACAAAAAAATATTTACCAAAAATAACGGACACCCTGTAAGACAGAAAATACAAGCTGTATATAACACCATCATAATAAGAAGATGATCACGATATCGATTTTTTTCGGTTAGGCAACATACACACTATGGATTACATCTATTTCTTCTGTCTATCTTTCTATCTTCTTCTTACAACCGCGACAACTTAATCAGAAAGCGCGTCGTTGCAAAAACCCGGGTGGTTTAAATATAACTTTGGTAAAAGGTTTTTCACGGTTAACGATATTCAAATTAGGGTGTTGAAAGCAGAAAATTTCGTTCGTATTTGTTCACTTAGAATTTATGTGTGTGCAGTGTACAAGTTGAGTGGAAAAACCCTATAAATACCGCGAAAAAATTTAAATTCGTGGCATACCCTGTCGCTTAAAGAGCACTGCCTTTTTTGGAAAAGGGGGCATGTGAGCGAAATAAAAGATCACCATTGGACCTTGTATTTAAGGTAGGGAATCAGGAGCCGAAAAGGAGCCAAAATTCCCTTTAATAAGGCTTTTGATTGGACATCCTGGAAGTCGACCTCCATTTCCTTTTTCTTTTCTTTTGCTTTCTTGAAAAAAATTTTCAAGTTTTTGCTTTTGCCTTTTTCCCTTTGCATAGAAAATGCATAGGATTTATATTTGATATAGTCAAATTTTAAAATTTTTTGGTATGATTTTTTAAAAGTCCCTTTTTTTTTTTTTTTTTATGCGAGAGGCCATTTTAAAACCCATGTGGTTGAGAATTTAAGTCGGACACGGTGTCTGGCTTGTGTTGCTGTTGCAAACCAGCTGAAACACCCCTTTAATAAGTAAAGCCATTTCTTTCTGCTTCCCTGTATTGTTTTTAGGTTGTCTAACTTAAGCAGAACAAAGATCATATCTAGATCACCGCTTGTGGGGATTAAATGTTCTGGGAGACATAAAACTAGGAACAGACACCAACAAGGAAATGTTCAGTATAGGGTTGAAAGGCAGTAGTAACACGAGGTCTGGACCAAAACTTTTTTGAAATTTAAACCACAGGTGAGTCAAATTTTATATTATGTAATATTTTGTTGCACATTAGGTGTGAATGAATAAAGTTGACTCAAATCCTGTGGGGTTAAACTAATAGCGGTCCAGATTCTCAGTAAAATCTTGGGGTTTTAATTTTTTTGTTAGAAAGAGGGAGGGGGCCACAAAATCATTTACCTTTTGTATGGTGAAACACCATACATTGTATCTTATCTGATTAAGGAAAGCGCTAGGAGACATCGTTTCCTTTACCTTATCTTATCTTACCGTATCGTATCTTATATGGGAAAACGTTATGTGATAACGTTGTTTCCGTATTGAAATACGAAGTACCGTATTTGAAAAATTTCCTGTCAAGTACAGGCATTTGTGTTATGTGAATCGGACACTAGGGGGGGGGAGGTCACTTATATCGGAGGGTGTCACAGTCAAAAAGCAGATTTTATTTTTATTTTGTAAAGATAGCTGTTTTCTTTGTATCTTATTTTTTTTTTTATAAAACTTACCTAGTTTTAAATCTGTGAATTTAATTTTTTACATTTTACTGCTATTTGTGTCTAAGTCGACATTTTTTGTCTTAAGAAAGACACGTAACGTTTTCAGTATCGTAGATATTGCTTAAATATTTTCCTTTATTCAAATTTTTGTTTTTTTTAAAATTTTCCCTTTACTAATTTTGGGATGTAAATGTATCATCATTTTCCATTGTTTAAACCATGAAAATATTTATGTAACGTTAATTTTCATTCCTTTTATAAAAATAATCATTCAATGAAAAGGGAAAGGGTTTTTTTTTTGTTTTTAGAAAAATTCCTTAAGTATTGTAGTTTATTTGTTATTTTTGTATAAAAATGTTTTCACCAAAGTGTGAATCTTTTTAAGTTTAAAGTCATAAGTGTAAATTTTTTTTTTCTTTAACAATAACAGTTCATAAATTCAAATTTATTCAGCAAGACCCTTTGATGTATTGATACTGCCTTTGTCATTCTTTTATGTGATGCTGTGAAACAAAAACCGCTGACGCTGTCACGGTGACGTCATTGTCCAGCCGACAGAGACTTGTCACTGGGGAAACTACCACATAAGACTTCAACACAGGATTAAATACAAGGTATATGCATCTACACCAAAGAGGTCACCAAAACCAACAAAGAAAATTTTTTTAAAATTGACATTTAAAAATTGTAAATTTGTATTACATGTGTACAAACAAATGTATATCCATTAAATTTGTTTTTAGAAACTTATAATCTTTTTTTTTTGCACCTGTACTGTTAGAGAGTTTGTTTTTTAAATTTTTTTTATCTATTCCAAATTACCAGCGTGCTCCGAACCTTTACGCCCTGAGCTAACCTAACATCTTTGCACAGGGGGGCAAAAGGAAAAAATTACTCTCTCAAAATTGTGCTTTTTCCTTTTGTTTTGTTCCATTCCATGTATGGAAAAAAAATAGAAAGGAAGAAGTAAATATATATATATATATATATATATATATATATATATATATATATATATATATATATATATATATATATATATAAAATTATATATATATATATATATATATATATATATATATATATATATATATATATATATATATATATATATATATATATATATTTAACTTATTTCTTTATTTTTTCTTTAATTTTGCAACCATGAATTTTCGTAACGGTACATTTTTGGATCATAGTTTATATTCTATATTTTATATATTCTATTTAGCATTATTCTCTTAAATATTCGCATATTATCTGGGAAGAGAATCATGTTGAACTTGTTATATTAAATATATAAATAATGCTAAATAAAGGTATTTCGAAAAGAAATATAATAAAAAAAACTGCGTATCATACCTTTCATTATCCACTTCTTGTTGCAAAACTCATTAAACTATTTTTTAGTCTATTCTCTCCTAAAATAAAGTTATCTTCAAAATAAGATAGTTTTTAAAAAATTTTATCGCTTTTATTGGGCATAAACAATTTGTTATAAGCTGAAAATTGCTTTTGAAGTTTATCCCCAGGATTTTTACTTTTTCAGAAACAGATACAATTTTTTTATGAATTTCAAAAATCGGACGGTTTATATGACGAATAAATGAGCTTAACTCTATGCAATATATCGACGACATAAGTTATCCCGCCTTATAAAGTTTTCGTAATACCTACGAATAATGTCACTACGTTTGACAGATTACTTATATTTCCGGTAAACCCACCAATAAACCATTTTTGTCCTTTTTATTATCTTTCGTTTTTTAAATTTAATTTTTCATTACTGAAACTCGGATTCTGTTTTATGCAATGTCAGACATAATTGAGTTAGGCTCAGACTATGATGACTTTATTGATAAAATTACGTATTAAACTTGCATTTTCAGTCGGGACGAATAAAACTGAATTAAATTGAAAAAAATGTTATTAACGTTGATCTAATTGGTATTGACTTTTATTCATATAGATAATTTTGTAATCTTGTATTGAGTCGCTTTTTCTTGGGAAGTCCATTATAAGAGGGAGTGTTAACTTAGAAAAGTATTATTTATTTTCTAAGTTATCACTCCTCTATAAATTTTGTAATCCACAAAAAAAATTAAAATTAGGGAAACAAAATAAACCAAATTTGTCAAAAAAATAGATATTGACTTTAAAAATTTAAAATAAAAAAATATATATGATATTTATAAAAACTTAAAATACAGGAAAAGTAATTTTTATTACTGCAACCTGTGGTCCTGCAAATATCTCTTTGGCAGAACCTTTAATTATTATAGGTTTAGTATATTAAAAATCTTGTTGCTTCCAGAAACAACTGCAGTCGAAAATAGATATCTACGCTATAAGTCCGTAAAATAAACTTTTACAGTATGAGTGAGATGTTTACCAACGAGGCGACGAAGAAGTCAGGAATTTCGAAACGAATACTGCAAATTTTTTTTTTGGAGAAATAATGTACAATAATTTATTTTATACTGTACTATCAAAATTTTTGTTTTAAAATGATAACGTATTTTTAACCTGCCTTACATATCTACAAAATAATTAACTGTCTGCTTTGGAAACGATTTTTTAGATTTTTGTTTAATGGTGGAAACCTTGTCAGTAATGGACATAAAGTTTAAATTTGAGAAAAGATTGCTGATATATCCAGAAAGAGCTAAAGTGAAGTCAGTTGAAAATTATAGTGTTATTTACAATCATTTTTAGTAAAATTTAAGGAAATGGAGGAAGATGGTGAAATCTGTTTTTCTGATAAAATTTGCAAAAATCTAAAGACACAAAGGAGCTAGTCCCAAAAAAATGGGCTAAACCGTTAAGAAAATTTTATATTAACAAATCCTAAAATAAGTTTTACGATCCGTTCGATTTTTTTTTTTACTCGGACACAATGTTAAAAGTCCATTTTCGGGACTAATGCCAAGTATTTAAAAGTGCCTTTTACAGTACAGTATGAAATAAAAAAATCTTTCATTTTTTCCTATAATGACTTATCGTAAACACATTACATGCATAGTCAAACGCTTTCAAAAGTTGGGATTCCTTTCGACCCGAAAATGTTTTTTTTCTTCTGGTCAAACCCCCCTTATATGCTAAATTAAACCCTACTTAAAATGCTGCTGTCTGGGAAATGGCGTCTTTTATTACCAGTATTATTGATTTTTTTTAAAAAAATAGCTATCTGCCTTATTAACCCCACTTCTACAAAAACTTTTTATTTTGTCTATCAAAGACTTGTTAGGGTTTTTTTTTGGGTTTAAAAAAGTTTTTTTACAGGTTTTATTTCTAAAAAATTTTAAACCAGCATGATCATTTTCCTAGCCCGGCATCTATAGGGCAACACGAAATGCCATTTTTAAAAAAACCCTTTTTAAGTCCATTTAAAGCCCTATTTTTCGTATTTTTTTTATTATTCCCAATTTTCTTATGTACCTGCCTCTTCCAAACCTAAAATCTTTATACCGTTAATGTATGTTCACGATTTCCATAATTACAAAGAATTAATAGTTTTACCTAACTAAGTATCTGCCAAATTTCATTAAATAGGTTTTCTGTTTTTGTTTTTGATACACATGTACTTTCCTTTTATCTCCCTAAATTATAACTTTTGAACGTACTTCTATGAACAACCAACAAACAATTTGTTAATCAAAATCAACTCCCTGTTGTCGCTTATTATAACTTTTTTATTTTTTTTTATCTGGCTTGATCTGGTCTTATATACTATATTTTTTGGGACCACGAATTTAAAGAGTTTATTCTAATATGTCTTATAGGTATCCATAAAATCCATAAACACATATGATACAAGCTCACATCCTGGGATCCATTGGTGGGTTTAGACCTGAGCACGTACGCAGTGAGCATCCATGCACGCATTCGTTTGCGTTTGCGAAAAGCGTTTAAATAGATTTATGTATATTTCGACGCACAAGCTGATCCAGTTGTTCGCAGGAGTGCGTTTATAATGGAAGACGACGATGGCGGGTGCATTTATTTTTAATGTATAATTTGATAATAAAGAAAGAAGCTCGTAAACGTAGACAACAGACAAAATACTTTATTACGTAACTTTTTATGCACCCTGCAGTACCCCGCACATAATAAAAACACGAGAAAAATTTCCCTTTTTGGCAGTGACACTAGTGAATTTATGATTTGACGTGTCACTGTTGAATGTGTCTGGTTTTATATTTTTAAGTTACACTGCAGGGTGCATGATAAGACAATATGGAAACACATTTTAGCAGATAATTCGTAAACTGTTGGCTGAAAAGAGCCCAAGTTTTCACATTGGGGACAACTCTTTGTGCTCCCAAAATATTTAAAAAATTTTTTGTCTAAAATAATTAGGAGAAGCCATTATTTTACTACTTGAAAATTTACAGGTGATTTTCTTTTGTACCTGCCCGGGATAGCAACACCCGATATACATATGCATGTACATACGTTTTCCAGTTTCAATGCTGGCCCTAATTTTACTTTTTTACGGCGAAAAAGATCCCATAAGACTTTTTTCCTTTTTTGTGCTTCTGCACTATCAAATTTGCAATATTTAAATTATTCACAAGTGCTTGCCAAGCATCTTGTTTTTTTGTTTTAGAGTAATATTCTTGGTTCCTCACATCCCATAAATAAAAAATTTTTCGAATTCTTGCAATAGAAGCAAAACTCTGTGTTACTCCACTCCATTTTCAAATTAAAATAATTCGCCCGTTTAAGTACGTGCGTTCGTAGATACCCCAACAGTCCAACCCCGTTCAAACTAGACGTTCGCGAACCAATTAACTTTTTGAGCATCGCATCGAGACCCACAGCCGGCGGATCGCGCCGAGGCTATTCGCGCATAGAAAACACAGCGTGAGCGTGCGCGCATAACCGTTTACACTTGAGCATTCGCGGTGGATCAGTGCGTGCGTGCTCAGGTCTAAACGCACCTTTAGAATGACCCTAATACGAGACACACAAAGAGAAGCACTAAAAGAGAAAGACAGGTAAAGAAGAGTTTTTTAAACTTAATTAAGTTAAAATTTGTCGGATTTTTGGCCCCCTGAAAATTCCTTACTTATAGATCAGATATTCTAAATGTACACCAACTTTAATGTATTAAATTTGGTTAATTTGGTTATCGGTTTACTTAAATATAACATTTCGTTTTGAACCTTTTTTTGACCATTTTTTATAACAAATTTATACGTACGCGCATAAACCTTAAAATTTAACAGAATTTTGGGAAACCAATTCTGTAATCAACGGTTAACCCTGTTTTTTTTTCTTTTGTCATCGTAGAGACTAACACAAAAAGGACATTGACAAATACGAAATTAAATAAAAATAATAACAAAGAGTAACGAACCTTCTAAACAAACGTCATTTTTAAATTATTGGTTTTGCAGTCCGGGTTTTTCTTTTTGATTTCTTGATTTTTATATGTAAAAGTTCTAAAATAAGGAACTAACCAGAATGCTTTCGATGACAACTTAATATTAAAGTTTTAAAGCGATCCTATATGACAAAAAGGACGCAAATTTTGAAAATAAAGAAACTTAAGGTATTCTAGCATAGGTTTTAATAGCGCATAAGCAGCTTTGATTTTACATATTGTGAAACATAATTTGTGTGGACATAAGAGATCACCAACTTAAAAATTGGTTATCTCTTATGTCCTACACAAATATTAATATTTTATAATACCATAGTTATGTTATCACTATCAGATACTTTAATTGGTTATGTTATACGTAAAATATACAAAAAAGCGCTTATCACATAGCTTTACGAATACTTTTAAAAACTGACCCAGAAAAAGCTATATTTAAGAGAGGTGCTATAAAAGTGCTATTATCTTAAATTTGTGCAATAAAGTGCTAATGAAAACTTAAAGCTAAATTAAAAGCATGCGTATTTATGTACAATTAAATTGACACAGTTCGGCCTATATTTTTGTTTGTTTATACAAAAACTAAATTTAAGTTTTTTAAGAGATCCTTAACCTTTTCAAAGCTTGAAATAAAAATAGTTTAATTCTCATTTTAACTTACAAATATTTAAAAAAAATTGATTCGCTTTTTCCAATGTTAAAAAGAATAGCATATACTTAAAATGATTTTAATAGTTTTACATCAAAGAAAACACAGTAAATAATACAATGAAAAGAAAAGTAAAAACATTTTTTTTTGGTAAAAAGCCTTTTTATGTAAAATCCAAAACTTAACTAAATAAGGACATTACAAAATAAGTGCAAAAATAGGAAAAGGCGAATAAAAATTTAACTTGACTAAGGGCACAAAAAAAGTTTTTAATGCCCTCGGGTATTAGGGGAAATAAATAGAAAAAATCGAAGTTACAACTTTTTATTATATTAACGAAATTTATATTAAATAAACACGTATTTTATCCAATCCCCAAACCTTTTATATTCTTTATCATAGGCGTCTTTAGACTTCTTTGGGATAAGATGAAAGCTTTGGCAGCATTAACAGCAATTCTATCCGAAATCAACGGAAAATCCATTATTTTATATATATTTCAGTTAACTTTGACACAGCACAACAATAAACACTTATTACCTTTGTTTATTTATAGTTCAGTAACTGAAGACTTGAAAGTACCAAAAGCTGTAAATAAATCTGTACAGTTTTCATTTGTGGCACAATTCTTAGGTCTTCGCGGATGCTTTCGAGCAAAAAAAAAGTTTATCACGATTTCCCGTAAATATCTGCCAAAATATGCGAATAAGAGAATTTTTGTTTAGACAAAAAAAATGACAATCACCTCGAAATCTACAAAAATGGTTTTTACTATTTTTTTCGCAACGCCAATATTTTTCGCAAAAGCGGCCGTCGAAAAATTCATAACATTCCACACTGGATAGATGTGGTAGTTTCTTACCGAATTTCTGGTCCACGGGTTTGGAAATGCATTCTTGTCCGTCTGTTGGAATTTATTTAAAGGAAAAAAATACATTTAGAAACTAGACACTACACAGAAAAAACACTATAATATATTGAATAACAAGGCTTTGATTGTTTGATTTTTTATTTATCCAATAAAAGTTGAAGTTTATTTAATTAATTATGTTTGGGACAATTGAGGAGAAATAATTGATGCTATTATAAGTATTATATTCAGACCATATCAAAATAGTATTAAGTTAAAATATCTTGTTATTATGTAAATGATTCTATATATTTAAAACTAAAGGAAATCTGTACTTCCTTGAAAATTACAGAAATTATTGTATTTAAAGCTTATGTATTCCAGGAAAAATTTGCAATGTTTATTGCAATGGAAACTTAACTTGGGTTAAATTAAAAGTGTCGTACGGTGAATACCAATATTCTCTTCGCATTAAACAATACTGTGATTGACCATTATTTCAATGCGGCGTATATTTAATTTTAACGATAGCCAAAATTGAGAACAACGTCCCACCTTCATCTCGGTATTCGGCAACTCGGCGCTGGCTGAACTGAACGACAACAGGTTCCAATGGTTAAAGTCAATGCTTGTGTAGATCCTAATTATTCTATCTTTAGTAAGTATACCTATTAATACAATGCATAACTTGCTGGTTTCTTGGGGGTTGAACTCCCTGATACAAGTATTTGCAGGTAAGTTAAATTATACGATATTTTTTCCTATGTTTTGTTGTATCTAAACGATCTTTCCTAATGATATATTTGTATACAAATTTTCAGAAATAAGGGTTTTTTCTACTTTTATTAAAAAAGCCTTTATTATGATGGATGAGCTGGGTTAGGGTAAAGACAAGTACTTACTGTTACCATCAAGAAACTTTTTTTTTGGAAATCAATACTAAAAAAGTTTCCCATGTGGTGCAAGGATTTTTTAATGTAATTATTCTATTTTCAGATAGAGGGATAAATTTAAATGAGAAAGAATTAGATATTGTAATTCCATCAAGGGACTTGCAAATACATTTTAAGGATTGTTTAGAAAAATACATTCAGGAGGAAAGAGAAAATACATCAGACCTCGATACATGTGCTTTTGGAGGTACCTGCTGATGATTTAACATTTTGTTTAACGGTAAGTGTTTTACTTAATACACAGGATGGTCCAATTTATTTATAAAAACCTGTTTGATGAGAGGAGAGGCTAATCAAACAGCTTAAAAAGTCTATTTCGTTTTAGGACATTCTTGTAGCCAAGACTTCCTGCACTGTAGCAGAGACCCCGTGTACTGTGACAGAGATCCCTTATTCTGTGGCAAAGCCCCCGGGTACATTAAGTAGTACTGTAAGCCTTAGGTCAGCAAGTCCCTTGGCATCTATAAGCTCAGAAACTTCCTAAGACGACGTCACCAATGAGTACATAATTGTTCCCACCGAAAACAGAACAGAAGTTCATTTTATAGGGCAAAAAACCTTTGGACGCAAGACTTACAGAAACAGTTTCCGGAATTCGATTTTAAAACCCTATTAAATGTAGTACAAATTAATATTTAGTCAATAAAACACTCGTATTTAAACAATTAAAGTATTTTATTACAATAAATACTACATCAAATTAAATCAACTGTGGGTTAAGGTTGTTTAAATGAGACTCTACTGCAAGATAAATAATATTAATTTTTGTCCCAAAAGAAATTAGATTTATTTTTAATAGAGTTCGTATTACTGTAGTTTACACCTACTATTTGCTCCAGATTATATTTATTTTAATGAATCGGACTTTTCATTGCATTTAACATAGCCATTAATTAAAAACCAATGAAATCAATAATTTCTTATGTTAGTTTAATAACGTTTTAATAATGTTTAAATAAGATCACAATTTACTTCAATGATTCTTATGTTTGAACCAATTTCAAATGAGATATGCACAAATAAAAGTAAGATATTCATTTATTTAATCACAAATGTCATTCAGGTATTGCAAATACAGTACCCCATTGACTCAATGTGTATCCCATTCATATTATGAAAGCGTTTTCTGTGCGTAAGCTTTCAAATGATGTAAATTAAAAAGCATTTCAATAAATGATGAGTTTTTGATTCGCGTTTATTCTACAGATTTTCTAGAACTCCGGAAACGGCTAAAAAATGCAGATGGGCAAAACAATTTTTATCAAAACACAAGAAAGATGGCGAAGGAAATTTAATATCAACCATTTTTTAAAAAAATATCAATAAATTAATGAGTTACTCGCAAAATAATGTAAAAAAAAATTTGACCGCTTTTTTAATATTCTAGAAAAATCAGAATGGACCCAAACTCATATGCAATGATAGGTACGGGTTTTCCCATTCCGATTAACTTTGAATGAATAAAAAATGTACATTATTGCTCGACTAATGAAACAATTCGTCCGCTCGCTTATAAGTAAATCCATGAAAATAGCGGCATTCTAGCGGTAGAGCGGCAGCTGAAATGAGGGGACTTTTGGGTCCCGTTTTGGGACCATTTTTGTAGATTACAAGACGATCTTCATTTCTTGTCAAAACGAAGATTCTCCAATTCGCATATTTTGGCAGATATAAGCGGGAAACCCATTTTTCGGGCCTTGAGGGGTCATTTTCAGCCCTTTCCCACCTGTTAATGTTGATAAACTTTTTTTTAATCGAAAGCATCCCCGAAGACCTAAGAATTGCGACACAGGGGAAAACTGTACATATTTATTTATTTACTTACTGAACTATTAGCAACTATATAGGTAAAAAAACCTTTTGTAATTAAGAGTTTTTTTAAATTTAACTTGGAATTATCTGAAGTAGGACATAAAATGTTGTATGTACCACGGATATTACTTTATGTCTGTACCATTGGGCAACTTACAAACCCTTGGCTCAACGGACCTCGGCTTTATAAGATTGTTGCCCTCGGAGGCATAAAGATCTTTATAATGCCCTAATACATAAATAACTATTATGTAATTTATCTGTATAAACGCCTTATAGGAAAAACCTATTATACCTGGCCATAAAAAGCATATGGTCGGATCTAAACTATTTGCTATAAAGAGAAAAAAACTGGTTTTTGGGTGGATCTTCAGATCCGACCTTAGGCTTTTCATGTTTAGATATTTAACTTTTATTTTATTTTTATGTTATATGTATTTTTTTTGTTATTTGTCTCTATAATTCCACCCTAAATGTACAAAGGCCAGAGGCAATTTCTTGACAAATATTTCTCTATATTAGTCGATCTTATTATAATCTTGCTTTCTGACTGTACATACATTTTCTTACATTTAACTGTTTAAAAAATACATTTCCAGGTCACACAAAAGCAAATCTCATTTTCCCGGTAATATTTAAATTTCAAAGGTTGTAGTAAACCACCTGCTACATTTACATATGAATAGCAAATAAAGCAGTATTTGAGCGAGAACGTTTTTGATGTGTATATGGTATATGTATGTCGTTACGTTTAATATAAAATGCCACTAAATATAAAACAGGTATGACGCGTAAAAGAGCTGCAGAATGTTTTTCAAATAGTAAAATTGCACTTTTCAAAACAGCTTTGCAACTTAAATTCTGCTTATAAAAATAAAACTGGATTTTGTAAAAATTTAACGACTCAAATATAAAAAGGTAGTTGTTTAGATTTGCGGCTTCACTTTTTTGGGATGGAAAATCACCGTGATTAAAGTTTTTTTGAGTTTTCAAATATTTTTATTTTTAAAGTTTATCAAAAATAAAATAAAAAAAAAAAAAAATTGAAAAATCCAAAAGTTAAGATTTTAAAAAACAATTTATTTCTAAATATTTCTCCTTACAGGTAAAATATAAAACAAATCGCTTGGTAATGCTGAACTTAAATGAATGCATTTTATTGTCAAAAAAATTGAAAATACTATTTTTTTAAATAAAATTTAACTTCGAATTTTTTTACATTTTTCTTCAAAAATTCGTAAATCCATCGTCAAATAACAAAAAAAAAAAAAACTCAATATCTCTATTTTTCGATTTTTCATGGTCAAAATAGGTGAGGCACAATTACCAATTTTTTTGATTTTTTTTTAAGGCAAAATAGGTATAGCCATTGCTTTACAAATAAAAAATAGGCACTAAGCCATTTTTGTACACTTCGAACCCCATAAAAGTGTATTTATGTTCTTTTCATATTACTGCTTAAAATTAATTATTTCTAAACTATATTTTATTATTAAAGTAACGTTTTAAAACAACTTCTTTGGGATAAAAATAATTTTTGTTTATAAATAATAAAAATAATCTGATATAAAATAAAAATCGTCAAAAACTAATGAGAAGAACAGTTCAAAAAATCCTATCATTGTCAAATTTCATTAAAAATACTTAAAGCCAGGCATAGTTTTAAAGTTTTGACGTCAGATTTCTTCTGTTTGACGCAACAAACCATCCGCCAAAGAAGGTGACAAACCAGTAAAATCGATTTTTTTAAAATTTGTTTTTGCCTCTTTTGCAATAAAGATTTTTTTAACTTTAGAAGGTGTCACATCGATAAAAAATTGTATTCTCTACAAAACTCTTTACATATTTTTGGTAAAAATGCATGGATTTCGAGATAATTTAAAATTTTTAAAATATTAACAAATTTACCCAGTTTTTCAAATAGCAAGTCTAAATTTAATGGTGTTTTTTAATATGCTTAAATCTGGGCACCCAAAAAACATAATCAATCATAAATTTGATCTATATTAATTTTTTTATTATTTAAAGTGATAGTCAATAGCCTGTTATGTATCGACACATATTTTATTGGATTTAATGTAGTTTAAAAAAGCCAAAAAGGGTTCTGTAAAGTTGGTACAAATATTTATAAAAAAGTTAATAAAAAATAAAAAAACGTGACGCATCGATCATCTCATGTCCTAAATAATGTTGCGACAGACGAAAAGAGACTAGAGTTGCTCCTTTTTCAATATCAAATTTGTATATTATATAAATATATAAATAATGTTTAAATAATTTTACTTATTTTTTTATTTTCGTAAAACTTAAACAAACAAACTAAAACTCTTTTACTATATTCTAGATAGCAACAATAATGATAGCATTACTAAAAACACATAGCAACAACAGATATTTTGCATAAAATTCAAAGTTTGCTTTTAAGTTTAACCATTTTTAACGTGTAGTTCCAAACTTTGGTAAATTTTTCCTTTTAAGCGTCACTAACTGGCGAGAAATACGTGTACTAAAAGTTTTATTTTATTTTAGTTTAGTTTAGGTAATAATAAAGCTCAAAAGTAAAAGGCTTTTCTGTCCGCTAATTCATTATTTTTTAATTTTGCAATTGCATTTGCTTTTAATTAACTTTGTTTTTCTAAAATTCTCACCTATAGCAGTACTTTTGTTTTTCCATGTCTGGTTATTTCTTTCCTTATTGAAATATTATAAATACAAAATAACAATATTTTAGAATTAACTAAATAACTAAATCTATATTTAAAGATTAAAAACTCAAGTCCTAGGTCGTCCTGGATTGTACCTAGTACCGATGCTGCATTTCCCCGTTGCACAGCTAAACCAATTCTTCGAATAATGAAATGTCATTTATAAAACCCTTAGCCTCATCAAAGAAAGAAACAAAAGTTTTAACAGCCAAAAGAAATAAAGATAAAACGATCTTTAAGCTCTTTATATTTTAGATGTTTTTTATTCTCGGCAAGACGAGCAACCGCACCTACTAAATTACAAGTTTTGTCCAGATAGAATTCTGCAAGTGTATGGCTGCAAGTAGCGTCCCAAAATAAATATTTTCCATATTTTCAGGGAATTAAGGTCATTTCATCTACACGTTTTCCATCGCTTCTGCAAACTCCAAGAGGCTATAACACAGAAGGATTTTCAGCTGAAATCAGAGCTCTTTTGATAATGTCATTTATCTAACTGGTTCTAGAAGAACGCTCTGTGCTTTTTTTGCAGCTTAACCCATGAAGGCCATAAATATCAGCATTTTCGACGCAAACGCAGGTGTGCTCTCCATACACAGGCAGACCAAGTCTGAGAGAGATGAAAATATGGAATGTTTTGTTATCTAACAAATTTCCCAAGGACGAAGATGGAAGTGCGTTAATCCAAGCATCACTTTCCGGTGCCTGAAGAGCAAGTAGACGTGCCTTATCTTCACTTGCCCGCAAATGTTTGTAATATATTTGTGACGAGCTTGACAAATCAAAAAGTCAAAATATTTCTGTTTTTTTTGGTAATTCTTGTGGTTGACTTTAATTATTGCAAACAGAAAACTAACTATCTTAAAAAGCAATTGCTAAAATCATTATTTACTGTCGCAAGAATATAGAAAGGTAAAATTTTGGAAAGTAAATCTGATACCTCATTGATTGAACCTAAAAAGGCAGAAATAGACAGGAAGGATGTATCTCTTATTCCGAGACCTTCAAATTTTACTTTAGTGCTTTGTAACCAAGAATTTAATCACAATTTGTTATGTCTTGAATCAAACTCTGTAATACATTATCAAATTCATGAAGTAAATTTGGAGATTTTCAACACGGTGAACATCTTAACAAATAAGACATTCGATAGCAAAGGAATATTTTAGTAAATAATAGGATATATGTGAGTCTATAAATTTTATTTTGGTGCTAAGAGATTTTTTAAATTCTATCTTTTTATTAATTGAGTATTCAATTTCATTTGACGAAAAAGCACTTCCTAATAAATTAACATTTTAAATGGAAATTACCGACAGATTAGGAACAACACTTAAAAAGTTTGATAGTATATTTGAATGATCTTTAGATAAAACAGTTAATTCAGACTTATCAAAATTTAAATTTAAAATCAAATCTTTACTTCCTCTGATTATTTTAAGAAAGTTATCTAAAACCGATTTTGGGTGTCCAACATGTGTACCATCATCTAGATACCAAAGATTTATTTCTGTACCTAATGATAAAATATGTGGATAAATTGCCAAACTTAAAAGAGCTGGTCCAAGAGGATCTCCTTGTTGGATACCTCTTTTAGAAAGAATATGTTGATCACTGTAAGAAAGTAAACTTGGTTTATCATAACATTGAGCTATAAATGGTAAAAAGTCCGGGAGATATTCGCCGACTCGTGATAAAATGGTTTTTCTATTCACCATTTTAAAAGTGTTTTGATAATCTATTTTTAAATTAACTTTTTCTGATTTGTAAG